>JAQIWP010000272.1:0-30352 GCA_034695525.1 Euzetes globulus
GGCGCAAGAGTTTCGGTCACCGATTATGTCGAAAACGGATGGGATGTCAATCAGACCATCGAATTCTCCAAACAATTAAAAAAAATTGGAATTGATTTCATCGATTGTCTTTCTGGTGGTATTGTCTCGAATATCGATTATAATGCATTGAACACAAATGAGGTACAGTTGAAAGTTGCGGCCATTTTACAGAAAGAGGTCGGTATAGCGACCGCAGCCGTCGGAAAAATAGTAGATCCACACTTCGCTGAAAAAATACTTAAAGAAAACGGCGCAACACTTATATTCATTGGGAGGGCATTCCTGAACAACCCTCACTGGCCATATCTTGCTGCAGACGCTTTGGCTGACCAAAAGTCATTCAAATATCCGAATCAATACGACTGGTGTATCGGTTGGAAAGGTTTGGCCAAATGGAGAAATGCCATTCTTAGAGATCAAAATAATAACTAGTTTTACAACTACAACAACTTTTTATTTTTATTTCACATTAAAAAAATTAAACTCAATTTAACATTAATTAATTAAGAAAGGATTTATTACTTCTGTCCTTCAGAAGTCTATTCTTCAGGTTTTCGATAAAATTCTCGATAAAAATTAATAATTTTAAATTATATTTTATTCAAATTTGTATTTTGTAAAAGTTATTATCATTTTGGACAAACTTATAACCTGAACAAATTTATTGAAAAACATGTACCAGTTGTAATTTATAAAATTTCATTTCAAAATCTTATATTTTGTTGATTTAAAGCATTTATTTTTTTAAAACAAATTTGAAAACTTTAAGCTTGGAAAAATTCTACTATTTCTGCCCTTTTCTAAATAATGGTTTATTGGTCCTGAGTGTCACTGACCTTTCCCCTCATTAACCAATTTCTAATCCTAAGATAATGCCAATAAGACCTTCAGCTCCCAATTCACGCACCCACTCAGTCGATACACACTTTGTAACCCTTTCAACAGTCTTTACTCAAATTTTCTTCTACTTTCACTTCATTGTACTTTAAATGAGTGAAAAACTTTTGTTCATATCACTGATCATTATCTTGAATTTGGTACTGAATTTTAATTAATGAATATTAATGAGCCTGTACAATTCACAACAACAACCAAGTCAACTATTATTTTAATATTCGTAACAAAACCAAATGTGTTAAAGTTTTCCCAAAACAGAACTAAAGGCCGTCCGCATCAAAATGTTGAATGGAAGTGAGACCATTAGAAGACATTATCAAACTTTGATTCGCAAATACGAAACTCTCAAAGAAGAACATGGATCCCTTTGGAAGAGGTACTCCGAATGTGCCTCCAAACTGGAATTGGCTCAGGAGGACAGCTTCCAACAGAAGAAGAGCTTCGAGGAGTGCATCCAAGAACGCAATTTAGCCCTTCAGGAGAGGAATGGACTGAAACAACAGTGCACTGCAGCCATCAGACAGTGGGACAAAGCCCTCAGAGAGAACAATGAGCTCAAAGAAGAGTTGACTAAAGTCAAGCAGCACAGGGATGAGGCCATGAAAGAGATCAATCAGGCGATGGCCGTCCGCATCAAAGCCACGAAAGACATGGCCAGACTTACCGAAGAACGCAATGAAGCCCTTCAGGAGTACACAATCATTATGTCTGAAAGAGATTCTGTCCACAAAGAGATCGAAAAACTACAAGAAGAACAACAGACTCTTCAGAAGAAGAATAAGCAGTTGGAGAGCGAGAAGAAAGTGTTGGCCGAAGAAACCGAAAGCCTTAAGAGAGAGATATCTTCGGCGCTCTTCGATAAAAATCTGGTCCTCAAAGTCTGCAATGATTTACACAAAAATTACGGCCATCACTTGACCGGAGTTAACGACGAGGCCACGAGTCTTACTTCATCACAATCTTGCATTGGGCACAACTTCTGGGGCTTGTCGTCGTCGGGAGTGTCCAGTTCCTGGACTCATATGATGTCGGAGAACACAAATATGGTATTGTCTGCGGCGTCGAGCAATAGTTCGGTGTCGACCTTCAGTCACCCGCACAACAAACTATGCAGTAATTCGCGTCTGGACAACATTGACCAGGCTAACTCCGAAATAGAAGCCCTTCGCAAACAAATGGAACGACTTCAGACTGATCTGGGAGAAGCACAACAAGAGGTTGAAGTCTGTAAAAGGCGTAGGGACTGGGCTTTCAGTGAGAGGGACAAAATAGTGCTCGAGAGGGAGAGCATCAGGTATTTGATCCTTAAATTTTGGGGATTCTGATCCTTGTCTTGATTTCTAGAACTCTTTGCGATAAACTGAGACGTGAAAGGGATCGAGCGGTCAGTGATTTGGCCGAAGCTCTTCGAGAATCGGATGATATTGAGCCCTGAGGCTCGACTCAAGACACGCCCAGACGACAGAGCACTACAAAAGGCTCACAGAATCCTTTGTCTTTCACTCTTTCACAAAAATTTCACTTTTTGTAAGACAACAGTCTTCTCTTCAAACCCAGAGATTTCCATTTTTTGAATTGAATAAACTTTTAATTTTAAAATTGATATGGTTTTGATTTTTCAATTGAGTAAACAAAGGCCTCAATATAAAGCCCCAGAAGAATGAGACTTCAAAAGACCTCAACCAACTTAAAGAGAAGATCGAAGGAATGAAAGGCGATTCCAGAGCCAAATCTCAGACACAAAACCCTCAGTTGGGAACCAATAACCAATGAATTTTCAATTGTGTTGCAAAGAATGCAATTTTTGTGACACAAACCAAAGATTAATGAGACGACAGAACTGTTCCGATTGTCTGACTGGTTGTTTCTGTGGTCAAGGATTCGTCAGAAATATGTCTGATAATGTGTGCATTTCAGTTGATTCTTGTAATCAGCTCTAAATTGAACTGAAATACTAAAAACATACATTCAGAAAAAATGATACAGAATATTTCTTAAACTTTATTTCAATGTCTATTTCAAAGTTTTGTATTCATTTTGTTGGTAAAAGCTTTCAATTAAGATCCAAAACGTTTTAATTGGAAAATATTCTTAAGTTTTTGGGAAATTTGTTTGAAATAACAATCCTAGATAAGTATTTGTCGCTTAGTTTCAAAGTAATGACTTGCTTTTGATTCTTCTGCGCCAAAGCGATACAAGAAACCAAAAGTAATTTAAGATTAAGTTCTTTGCAATTGTTATCGATTATAATGAGAGTGAGTTTATGACACATTTGAATGGCTTTGAGAGCACTTTCTTTAATCCTTTCGCCGTTCATTCGGAGAGACTTCAATCTTTGAAGCTTTGAGAAAATTAATACACATTTTTCGCTACATAACAGACAATTGTCGTCAATATAAGGCTCGTCATCATTCAACTCATCCATTAAATTATCATTATTTTGATTCAGATTATTGTTAACTTGGTCCTGATTAACTTCGTTCTGGTTGTCTTGACCAAGATTGTTATTAATTTCATTATTATTATTATTATTAATTGGGTTATTAATATTTGGCTCACAATTACAACAGATTCTGTCGAAACTGAATTCAAGAATTTGGACATTTGGAAAGATGTCTTCTAAATTCCTGAGCATATAGGGGTCAAAGTGAATATTTAGGGTCAGGTATGTCACATTAGACATCGTTTTGGTCAGCAGTGAGGACAAGTCTATGCCGTACTCGTGATTAGACAAAAGACTCAAATGCTGTAAACCAATTAAGCACTCGATTGGCTGAATATGTGGCACCTGTGATTCAAATTTAAGGATTAGTATCTTAATCTTATCGGGGCTTACAATGACTTACCGGCGAATCAAAGACATAAGAAAATCGTTTCAATTGAGACATTTTAATGCCTATGAATTCTGATAAAATATTTTCGTCATAAGTCGGTACTTTATAAATAATTAGTTCTGAAATATTATTGGCCTTCCCATAGACCAATGCCTTCAGTGCTTCCAAATTAGTTCTGAAACATTCAATCAATGTGAGCTTGGAAAAATTCTCATTTAAATAACCGAGTAATTGATTTAAAGGACGCCTATAATAAGCCAAATGTAATTCTTGCAGATATTTACTGTTTTCTATTAAATCTGTGATTTCAATGTCTGCAAAATGATTGTCGGCAAGACTGAAATGAATCAAATGATTCTGAGCCAATGCACTCCAAATTCTACTCCATTCCAAAAGATTTATGCCTTGAATAGCAATCAAAGTGAAGCATTTAATTTGTCTGAGTTGACAGACTATCCATTCAAGTGTTGATACACTTATAGTACAGTCGCAAAGATAAAGGTATTGAATATTCGGACATCTGATTAGAACCGAACACAAATCATCATTCTTAATCTCATCCTTGTTTATCCAGTCATCGCTTTGTCTAAGTGCTGGACCTGTCATCATTTACAGTTATTTTGCCAGATAACAAATTATTCTATACTTACAATCATGGAGTTGATATTCAACATCATTACAAATGTAAGCATTTCTTGAACTTGACTTTAGACCAATTTTAAGAACTTTCTGTCGGCTAAGTATCTGTGCTATCACTCGATGCCAACGGAGACAAACACATTCCAGGATCAACTTTTCACTTAAATCAAATGCTGAGAAAATTTGTTTAAAACAGTCGTCATTCAAATCATTTATATTCATTGTTTTCTACACTTCACTAATGTTTAAATATTTTTCACAAAATTCATTTTTAAACCAAAACTGGATTTTGTTTGAGAAATGCAAATAACTAGACTTCAAATGTAAAAATACATAAAAAATTGTGATTAAAAATAGAAAATCAAATTATTTTTGCTGAATCTAAGAATTTTGGCTCTTTTCCAGTTTGAACAACAATAAACCTTTTTCTTTTTTCAGCTCAACTTTTCACAAATTTTGTTTTAAAAATTGAATATCTTAACTAACTAATTATTTTTATTAAATTTTTCTACCAAATACCATTAGTTAACAACAGGGGTGTGCAAGACCGATTTCTGAAATATCCTCCTAAGTTCGAGATTTGGTGATTTATCCCCCTAGTCTTAAAAACAATTGACCCATAAAAACAAGATAAAGGTATAGAATATTGCCTACCCTTCACCTCCTAGATTTTGGCTGAAAATGTGTCATTATGCCCCTGCTATATTCCCATTAGGGTCAAGGACCTTGCACATCTCTGGTTAACATGTTTATGGTTAACTAACCGATTCAATATGATACTCGAAAGTTTCTAGTCACTATTGCTTAGCTAATCATTGACATTACAATTCAGTTAAAATAACTTGAATATTGCTTAAATTAAGCATCTAAAACAAAATGTGCTACCTAAAATTGAGAAAACCAACCAGTTCAATTCAATTTGTAGATTATGTTCTGAGTATTTATTTAAAGTATTTTATGAAAAGCCGTAGTTTTTGTGAACCAAATGTTAGACAAAGTTTGAGACAATGTTTGTAAACATCAAAATTCAATCCTCTTTGTCATTGATTTTAGTTTTGTGATGAAAACTGGTTTTACTTAATTTAATCTTCATTTAGTGGTCAATCATTGAAATGGATTGAAATGTCAATCAATGTTTGTCGTGAAGAGCTCTTCAAGAGTGGTCTGATTTGGATTGAATGCTCGCATTTGGTTTCAGACAACCATTCGGTTAATAATCTATTTTCAAATGACATTCAATCAAAACAATTGGGATTCAGGTATTCATCCATTCTTTTCAATCCAATCATTAATTTTGATAAACAAACCATTTCTGACCGAAAGGACGGAACACTTCATTCGACCGCCGATTGAAATCACTTTTAACTCGAGATTTAAATTTGATTTAAAACAACTGGAAATCGGTCTCAAACTCAATGATAATAAGACAGAAAGTTTTGAAATTTATTCCTCCAATGATTCAAAGAATTTTCAATTGATTACCAAACAGTTTAATTGCCGGACAAATGATTCGGTTTATGTCCGAAATGTCTGTTTTCGGGTGAATTCGACTTTGAGGTCTCTGCAAACTTCAAGTCACCCATCAACACAGTCTCCCGATGTTTTACTCATTAAATGTTTCAAAAATTGTTTTCATATCAATTCAATTAAAATCAAAATCTTGAGAACAACTAATTCTTCTATTCCTTGTCTCAGGTATTGATTTCAAAGTCTTTAGTCAAAAATTTTATAAAAAGATTTGTTTTCATTATTTTTGGAACAGTTTTCTTAGGATTTTTGGTCAACCCGTAAGACAAACAAATAAAGACATTTTGAACAAAATTCTGGAATTGTTTTCATCCAATTTGAGTGAAAATCCTTCAAAAAGATTCAGTTTTTATAATTCAAATGAAGAGCAAAACAATGGCCAAAATGAGACCAAATTCAGTGATAATCAAATGAAAAGAAAATTAGATTCTATTAACTGTGGAACAGATGAAGAGATAGCGATTCCCGAAGAATTTATCGATAAGATAACCAATGAGATAATGATTGCTCCAATTCTTCTTCCTTCCGGTCATTCTGTCGACAAAACAACTTTAGATAAATACTTGTCGGAAGAGTCGAAATGGTGTCGACCACCATCTGATCCGTTCACGCAATTACTCTTTACATCAGAACGACAACCAAAACCTAATTATATTCTTCGACAACGAATAGACGAGTTTTTAAGTCAAATGTGTGGACAGACATCAGATGAAAGGCTGGAAGTTTCAAACAAAAGACGAGTCGTTGGCGTTAATTATGGCAGTAATCGAAATAATTTGTCTTCAAGTAAACTCTTGTCTCCAAACCATTCTAATGAAAGATCTTCGACCAGTTCTTCCGATAAAAAATTCTTAAATGCAAATCAATTGTGCGTTGAATGTCATGAAAGTCATTCAAACAATGAACTAAACATTTTTTATAGACTTATTTGCAATCATTTGATTTGTAGGACAAAACTGATTGAAAAGTTGGACAAAAAATTTAGATTAATTGAGTGTAAAGAATGCAAATGTGAAACACCGACCGATCGAATCGTTAAATTGAACAAAATTTGATGAATTGGAATAAATTAATATTTAATGAGCAAACAATTTGTTTTGCGATCATTTGTCTCAAACCTAATCTAAAGTTAATGAGTTTTAATGGATTTTATTTGACTTCTTTTCAATTATTTTTATATTCCAGTCATTTGTGAACTCAATTCGAAAACTTGTTTTCAATTATTGAGTCGAAAAAAGTTTTGTTCATTTCATTGATGATTATCTTGAATTTGGCACTGAGTTTCAATTAATGAATATTAATTAGGAATGAGCTTGGCCAACTCACACCAACAACAACCGACTCAATTATTATTTCAATATTGCAAACCAAATGGCAAAAGGTTTGCTCAAAATCCAAGTGAAAGTAATTTAATGTTAATTACGATTACTATAAATAAAAGTAATGAGTGTCAGTGGAAGTCAGTGGAAGCCAGTCGTCAACTGATCCATGGTTTGGTCTGTTTTTCATCAGAAGTCTGCAAATTAGGTCAAAGTCTGACGTAATTGGTGTTAAAAGTGGGCCAATGATTGTGTGCCGATCCGTAGACTCCGCCCTCTTATTACTCATTTATTTTGATCGCCATTTGTTGCCATTCGTTGGCATTTGTCTGAAGACGTGACCCATTGATGGACCTGTTATTGCGGTGATGGCCGCCAACGAACTGTCTCTTCTCAATGATCCTAACATCACTTATTCGTTGAATGGAAGTGAGACCATTAGAAGACATTATCAATCTTTGATTCGCAAATACGAAACCCTCAAAGAAGAACATGAATCCCTTCGGAAGAGATACTCCGACTGTGTCTCTAAACTGGAATTGGCTCAGGAGGACAGCTTCCGACAGAGGAAGAGCTTCGAGGAGTGCATCCAAGAGCGCAATTTAGCCCTTCAGGAGAGGAATGGACTGAAACAACAGTGCACTGCAGCCATCAGACAGTGGGACAAAGCCCTCAGAGAGAACAATGAGCTCAAAGAAGAGTTGACTAAAGTCAAGCAGCACAGGGATGAGGCCATGAAAGAGATCAATCAGGCGATGGCCGTCCGCATCAAAGCCACGAAAGACATGGCCAGACTTACCGAAGAACGCAATGAAGCCCTTCAGGAGTACACAATCATTATGTCTGAAAGAGATTCTGTCCACAAAGAGATCGAAAAACTACAAGAAGAACAACAGACTCTTCAGAAGAAGAATAAGCAGTTGGAGAGCGAGAAGAAAGTGTTGGCCGAAGAAACCGAAAGCCTTAAGAGAGAGATATCTTCGGCGCTCTTCGATAAAAATCTGGTCCTCAAAGTCTGCAATGATTTACACAAAAATTACGGCCATCACTTGACCGGAGTTAACGACGAGGCCACGAGTCTTACTTCATCACAATCTTGCATTGGGCACAACTTCTGGGGCTTGTCGTCGTCGGGAGTGTCCAGTTCCTGGACTCATATGATGTCGGAGAACACAAATATGGTATTGTCTGCGGCGTCGAGCAATAGTTCGGTGTCGACCTTCAGTCACCCGCACAACAAACTATGCAGTAATTCGCGTCTGGACAACATTGACCAGGCTAACTCCGAAATAGAAGCCCTTCGCAAACAAATGGAACGACTTCAGACTGATCTGGGAGAAGCACAACAAGAGGTTGAAGTCTGTAAAAGGCGTAGGGACTGGGCTTTCAGTGAGAGGGACAAAATAGTGCTCGAGAGGGAGAGCATCAGGTATTTGATCCTTAAATTTTGGGGATTCTGATCCTTGTCTTGATTTCTAGAACTCTTTGCGATAAACTGAGACGTGAAAGGGATCGAGCGGTCAGTGATTTGGCCGAAGCTCTTCGAGAATCGGATGATATTGAGCCCTGAGGCTCGACTCAAGACACGCCCAGACGACAGAGCACTACAAAAGGCTCACAGAATCCTTTGTCTTTCACTCTTTCACAAAAATTTCACTTTTTGTAAGACAACAGTCTTCTCTTCAAACCCAGAGATTTCCATTTTTTGAATTGAATAAACTTTTAATTTTAAAATTGATATGGTTTTGATTTTTCAATTGAGT
This sequence comes from Euzetes globulus, assembly GCA_034695525.1. Classification (NCBI taxonomy): domain Eukaryota; kingdom Metazoa; phylum Arthropoda; class Arachnida; order Sarcoptiformes; family Euzetidae; genus Euzetes; species Euzetes globulus. The sequence continues at coordinate 9,001 of JAQIWP010000272.1, forward strand.
AAACAAAGGCCTCAATATAAAGCCCCAGAAGAATGAGACTTCAAAAGACCTCAACCAACTTAAAGAGAAGATCGAAGGAATGAAAGGCGATTCCAGAGCCAAATCTCAGACACAAAACCCTCAGTTGGGAACCAATAACAGCAGCAGAGATTCAGCCATCGAAGCAGATCTCCAAGAATATGAAATCGAAACAAAGGATATTCAACTGAAAAGAGAGCACAAGTCAAGTGAGTGGGGCTTTAAGTTGAGTTCTGACAACAAGACTCTGTTCGTCGATAATGTTATCAAAGAGAGTGTCGCCGACGGAAAGCTCAAAGTGAACGATGTTTTGGTCAAAGTTAACGAAACGCCGACTAATAACGACATGAAGATAGTCCACGAATTGCTTAAGAAAAACGATTTGCAAATTGTTTTAACTGTTCAAAGGAAAAGAGTGACCCGTTTTGTGCAAACCATTAATATAAATGTGACTAAAGGACAGGAACACGGGTTGGTTTTAGAACAGGGCTATTACGTGAGTCGCATTAGTGCCGGTTCTGTGGCCGCCAAAGAGGGCACTATTGCTGTCGGCGATAGAGTCCTCTCTATTAATGATAAACCCATAGAAGAGAAGTCTTCGTACGACGTCTTGCAGTTATTGGAGTCGACACCGAATATTGTTTTGCAAATAATGAAAAACACTTCTAATGTCTGTTCGCAATCGAATAGCAGTTCTTCAATTGTCAACACTTCCAAATCGAGCTCAGAATCGACTGACTCTAAAAATTTTAATCTTAGGGAAAGACAGCGTAAAATGGTTTCGTGCTGTTCACAAACAGACAACTTTCTGTCTCAACCAACGACAAGACCACCCGTGCCTTCCGACTATCAAACCCTTTCCCGAACGACTGGCGAACGAAACTCAGCGATAGTTAATTCGACGAATAAAACATTGATTTCTTCTTTATCGAGCTCATCGACATCTTCGCCCGGACATGAAGGACAGCCCCCTCTTCCACCAGCACCGACACTATTGGACAAAGCTTATTATAAGATCATCGGTGAGCGTAAGTTCGCGGAGCGTTTCTTCGAACGGAAGCAAAACTCAAAACCAAAGCAAACACAAGGCTTTTGCGAAGACGAGAGCAAGACTTTGGCCGAATTGGACAAAGTCTTAGACATCTTTTCCAAAGGAAAGATCTACGAGAAAAAGGAAAACCCAAAGTATACTAAATCTGGAAAAACTTCAAAAAAAGAGAAGAATGGCGGCACTTGGCCTAAGTACAGGGGTCACCCTCCCGTTCCCTCCCTTCAGAACTACACAAACGTGAATGCAGTGACAACTTTACATCCAATCAAACGTAAAGAACGGAAATCGTTGAATATTTTTACCAATACTTTCGCCAAATTGGAGAAATCAGAGAAAACGACTCCAGGTTTGGGACAGACATCGAAACCAGAAGCTGAAGAAAAGTCGTTCAATAATAGCATAAAGGACGAGCGAATGACCCCGTCTAGTTTTCTGACTTTCGAACCGGCTTCAGAGGCAGCACTCATTGACTATGAACGCAACTCGAAGCAAAACTCGACCCTATCCTCTCGTCCACCAATTCTGCAATCATTACCGTTGACATCAAATATGAATCCAAAAGCAATCTATGCGTCGGCTACTCAACCATTTAATGGCAATAAAAGCGATACACTCGACCTCAAGATCTACCGTCCAATCAAAACAATGGCCAACTCATCGTTGGACTACTCTGTAGTGTCGGCCCAATCGAAGGACAAAAATGTTTTGGATTACTATAAACATAGAACTAATTCAAAACAAATGAGACCTCATTCAGTGCATGACGTGCTCACAGATGTCACCCAACCCTCTCTTTCATTAACTGGAGACCATTCATCTTATGACTCATTTCACGCGTCCAGTCCTTCGTCACCGCCTCCGAACGCACCGCCTATTCCTCCAATACGAAATTCGGCAGCCTTTTCATACTATGCAATCAACCCTCAATCAGCCCTTCTTCATGTGCACCACAATCACTTTGGACAGAACCAGCATCTAAGCCGGGGTGCCAGTCAGCCCCCAGTGCGACACTCAGCCAATTCTTCCCTCATTTCTCCCTATAGCGGCATTTCTCGTAGCGGTGACTCCCTTCTGAGCGCTAATGAAAGTCAGGCGCATTCACACGACTTATCGCACTCGCGGTCTGTCAGTGCTTATCAAGGAGGGGTCAGACCTTATACTGTCAAAGACAATCTGGTCAACAGATATAGTATTACTCCGTCTCCCTCACCATCACAATACAGTAGTGGACTGTTTGGAGGTCCATCCCCATCACACAGCATGGATATCATGACCACTACTGCTTCCGGAGCTCACTTCCATAACATAAATCAAGTGAGTGTTGACACTCATTCTGTACCTCTACTGTGGACTCGTCTTTAAAATGAGAATTTAATGATCTTTACGGCTCTTTTCTATTTGTTTTGACCCGAAATTCGCTAAATTTATTTCAGACTCAAATCTAATTCTTTGATAACGAGTTTCGCAATACTTAGACATTAGTTATGTCTTATAGTCTGAAACTAACGTATATTTAATGCATTCATTTAAAGCACAAAACATTTAAGACTGAAATACAGACTTCATATTCACTTAATTGAGTCGATTAACACAAAAAACATGGAACGGTTCAGTGTTTCTGGTATTAACAGCTCTAGTATTGCGCAAACCCTATGGGAAGCTTTAAGCGAAAACCCGTTTAACTTCTCGGACATACTATTGTTGATAATTGTGTGAACAGACGAAAGCTCTTCATTTCTCATGTTTTTAATGAGTTCGATATTAATAGTAATTCAAATGAGAACTAACTGCTTGTGCCGACTCTGCATAACATAATAGGACAGATTCACAAACAGATGTTATTAGAGTCCAGTCGTAAGACTTATATTGCTTTTCGTTTAAATCTGTTGCTCAAATCAATTACTGTCACTCATATTGACCCAGAACGTTTATTGATGTTTCAGACAAAACGAATGGTTGCCCCCCAACACAGTCATCAGCATCAGAACCATTTACATCACTCGAGTATTAATAGCAATAATAGTGTCTATAGAAGTGATGACAACAATTTGGGAATTCCACCATTTGATGGTTTGTCGACATTTCCTAAACGGAATAATCAACGGTTTAGGATTCCGTCCAATCCAAGCGTCACTTCTAAGTCTTCGGTGGGAAAACTGTCCACCAGTTCTATTGACAAGGCCTCCTCATCTGTCCTATCAGATAGAGGTAGCAGCCCTATGCCCTGTGCTTATCATGTCGAGTGGCTGACCCCTCGCAGCGGTAACTCATCTGATGGCGAACGCGTTGCTACCCCTGGTATTCATTTGTTTGGATTAAACCTATTTTTTAATTAAAAACTTTTATTAATTGAATTTTGATTTTAGGCGACGTTCGGAACATTTATATCGAGAGGAGTTCGGCGCCATCGATGGGCATAAAGATCACTCCGTGCGGATCTGGCGGTGTCTTTGTTTGTCACGTCGCTGAAAACAGTTTGGCAGCACAGGCCGGCCTTTTATGCGGTGACCAGTTGTTGGAGATTTGCGGTATTAATATGAGGAACGCCACATACACTTTGGCTGCTAATGTGTTGCGTCAGTGCGGGGACAACATAAGAATGTTGGTTCAGTACAATCCCGACAAATTCAGAGAAGATGACAACGAATCAGATGGCGCTGAAGCCGACGATGACGACGATATGGTCGACGCCGACGAAGACGAAACGGCCGCCAATGACTCAACTTCGACATCGACTCCTCAGTCTTCTCCTATCGAACACAAGTCACTTATAGTCAGAGCCAACACCAACAGCACAAATAATGATGAAAACATTCCGGGTTCTGCCACATCGACGCTGACCCGTTCGAAGGCGGCCTCACGAAGTGCCTCAAATGCCAGCCGTAATACTGAGAAAACTCTGACCGATTATTCAATACGAGAGAGACAGTCGTCGTTCAAACAGTCGGGTGGTTGTGAACCCAGATGTATTATCATCAAAAAGACAACATCTAATCTGGGAATCAGTCTCTTTGGTGGTAATGCCGTTGGAATTTTCATTCACTCTGTTCGCGACGACTCGTTGACCAACAGTCCCAATGGTCTTAAACCTGGCGATCAGATTCTTGAGGTATTCAATGATTTTATTGTTAATCATTTTAACTTTGAATTTGTTGTTCAGTACAATGGCGTTGACCTCCGAAATGCAACTGCAGAGGAAGCGGCAATAGAGTTGGCCAAACCAGCGGAAACAGTGACTCTTGTGGCGCAATACAATATGGAGAGTCAGTCATATTCTATAAACGGCTACATTAGTACCAAATTAACTGATTTTATATTTAAATAGGATTCAAAGAGATTCAGGATCAACACACCGGCGACTCCTTCTATATTAGAGCAGCTTTTGATCGACCCTCAGTTGACGGGTCGCTCGCCTTTAGAAAGGATGACATTTTGTTTGTCGACAATACTATGTTTAATGGAGTTCCTGGCCTTTGGAGGGCATGGCTTGTTGACCAGGAGGGCCAGAAAGTCAAGTGTGGGGTCATTCCCAGCAAATATAAGGTCGAAGAAGAACTGCTTATGAAACGGTCGTTGACTGATAGCGCCGGAGACAGTGGTTCCCGAGCGGCCACTTCTGCGCGAAGAAGTTTTTTCAGAAGACGTAAAAACAATCACCAAAGAAGCAGTTCTCGTGAGAGCACCAAAGAGTTGGCCAGTTTTTCCGACGTATCCATCAATAGTTTCAGCGAATCGGGCGCTATAACTGCGGAAACAGACTACAACTGTCAGCTCCTCCCCACCACTTATATACGCGTTGAAAGACTTAGCTATAAGACTACCCGTCCTGTGATAATCATCGGTCCTCTTCAAGAAGTACTGTCCATTAAACTCGAACAGGACTTTCAGCAGACGTTCAAAAGATGTGTACCGGAAATAATGAAAGGCTCCCAACAAATGATGGAGCGATGGATTCAAGACCTTAAGTTAGTTGACTATCGCCGCGATTATAGGGGTTCGCAGGGCTCACACTTCGAGTGCATTACTGTTAAAACCGTTAAAGATATCTGTGATAAGGTTTGTATTTATCTAACATTGAATTGAATACTAATGGTCTGAATCTGTCAGAATCTTCACGCCCTCCTCGAAGTAAGTCCTACATCTGTGGAACGTCTGAACAAATGTCAGATATATCCGGTTGTCGTCTATTTGAAGTTCAAATCAACCAAACAAATAAAGTAACCATTAATTGTTTGATTGCTTAAAATGAATTGCTTTGTTTGGATTACAGAGAGATCAAAGACCATCGCTATCCCAATGAGAAGTTGACCACAAAGGCGGCCAAAGAGATGTACGAACACTCTCTCAAAATCGAAAGCGAATACAAACATCTAATCAATGGTCCGTTTTATAACATTTTTATTGATTTCTTTTCCTAATTGAATAAAATTTTATGTTTAGTTGTGATTCCGGGCTCTAACCTGTCGTATATGTGCACTCAGGTCAAGACATGTGTGGAAGAGGAACAAAACAAAGCCCTTTGGGTCTAATCATGAGTTAATGTTAAATGTTTTACTATTTATACCGATTACTGATTTGATTAAATGTTGTTTTTATTATACATTTGAATAATTTTATTATTATATACTTTGAATCAATTAATTGAACGATTGTTTTAAATTGTGAAGGGATTCACTCTTTTTGAATGACTTTTCCTTTTTTATTTGAGGACTTTTGAGATATTGTTTATTCATTAAAAATTTTACTGAAATAAATGATTCGTTAATTTTGAATATCGATTGTCTTATCAATAAATTTATGATTAAATTGTTTTTTTTTGTGGAGATTTCAGTGAAAATCGATTATTTTAAAATTGGAGCTCCAAATGGGGTTCCAAATAAGTTCCATGTTTTTCACCTCAATGTCCTCGAACACAGATTTCGGAATTCCTGTCATTCGGATTCAATTTTCAGACTGTGCTCTGATGTCATGCAATTACTATAAGTAAATATTTGGATCACTTACTAAATTTATGAAAGCCATTCCTAATGACTGGTCTATTGCTGGACAAACCACTGAAAGCCGTTTTCATCTTTTCAATTATCTATTTAATGAACGTTTATTTCCTTATTAATAGAACCCAGAAAGGTGGTTGAGGTGGTTTGGCAATAAGGATGGTGCCAAAAATTAGTTGCACCCATGCTGCATTTAGTTTGCCTTCAATTGTCATATTTAATTGTTTGCATTAAAATTGATTTTGGAATTCATTTGAAATCTAACGGCTTTTCCATAAAAATCAACAAAAATTGTATAATTTGTTACCAATTGAATAGATTATAAGTTTGAACAAAAATAGAGACATATCTGTGGATTATCAGAAATAGAAAAGAATGGGTTCTTCGTGTTGTAAGAAAAGTGTAAGTGAAACGAAGAAAATTGAAAATGAGGAGCAAAAGGCAAATAATGGAAGTACAGCTCAGGGCAATGCTCCGCCCAATAATCAGCATACTGGTCAAACTTTGAAAACAAACGAAGACTCGGGTTCTGAAGATACAAAAAAGATCATCGAAGACGACAAACTGGAAAAGGAGCTCAGGAATGCCATTAAAGGAGGTGAAAGCGCTTATGGAAAGGTTAAAACAGCCCAAGCAAAGGGCAAAGGACTGTCCCCTTCCAACTACAATGCTATCGGACTCGTCGACAAGAAGTCCAGAGAATACAATGCAGTCAAAGAATATTTGATTACAAAGAAAGGCATTAAATATCAATTGATAGAATCGATTGGAAGTGGAAATTATGCCGAAGTATATAAAGCTTTGTGTCCGGACCGGAACCGTTTCGTTGCCGTCAAAGCCATCCAATTAACGACAGATAACGAAAACTATCGAAATAATTTTCTCCTCAAAGAAATGGAAATCATATCGAAACTAAAGCACCCGTCGATTGTCAAACATTATGAGATGGCACAGACCAACAACAGAGTCTATATGATAATGGAGTTTTGTGCCAACGGATCGGTCACTGATTGGCTTCACAAAAATGGCGCTTTCAGTGAACAGGTAGCCTGGGAATTGGACAGAAGGATAATAGATGGTCTCAATTACATGCACTCCATGTCTATCGCGCACAGGGACCTCAAACTCGAGAACCTTTTAATCACTGACAAAATGTATCCGAAAATAAGTGATTTCAGTTATTCAGTGTTTGTCGACGAGAAAGAGTCCCAATCGACCACTTTTTGTGGTTCTTTACCCTATTTTGCTCCCGAAATATTGCAGCGAAAACCACACAATCCTATCCCTTCCGATGTGTGGGCTTTAGGGGTTTGCTTTTATGTCATGGTCTGTGATGGACTGCCCTTCAAAATAAACGACGACAAACAAATGCTTAATAAACAACTGGACCGGAACTGGGACTTCAAGAAAAAGTTTCAAAATAGACTTTCAGATGATTTCAAAATAATGATACGCAAAATGCTTGAACCGGATGTCACCAAAAGGGTCACATCTCAGCAGCTCATTAATGACCAGTGGTTTAAGTCTCCGCCAAAGGCTTTGGAAATACAAGAATCTGATAAATAGTGTGACATATCTTCTGTCGGTTTTTTTATTTAGTGATTACTATTACTTTTATTATTTAATTCTAAACACAGTTTAAATTCAATAAAAGTTATATTAAAATGATATTGATTGCTTTCAGATTTCATGGTGGCCACATTAGCCCTGACCACTTCAAATCCCTAATCATTTAAATTTATATTGTTTCGGCTGGGGGAATACCTCTACTAGATGTTTTATAGGAAGAATAGTAGCAGTAAATATAAAAGCCACGAACTCAAGTGATTCCATACAATTTGACTTTTCTTCAACTTTTCATACTACTACTTTAGAGCATTTAGCCTTGGATATACCCCAGCTATAATATAGATTAACGTCGTTAATTTAACGAGCTCAAATCATGTAAATGCAATACCATGATATAATGTTTTGATTAGTATCAGAAAAACATAAGTGAAATGACCTGTTATATTTAATGATCATAAAAGAAATTTATTAACAAATTAGTAGCAATCAATTGAAAAGACATTATGAGCTGAATTTGAATGGAATTCAAAAGAACTAGGCATCTTTCAATTACTTGTTTGATATAATGAGTTAATTCTCTCCAAATCTAATAATTCCAAAGCATTCATACGAAGCGACTCATATCTATATTCTTGGTAAGTGTCGCGTTCAAAATAATGGTTGGGTTCGCTGATCACCACTGAGGGCATGTTCTCTGTTGTGGACACTCTTCGAGATCGCCATACACTCAAATATTTCATCAAAAGAAATACAATGAATCCAAGAAAAGCGGCGCCGAATAGGAATGAAACTAACATTGAAATAACAATCAAATTGAATTTATGCCAATTCCAGTGGTTATGGTTTGGTTTAAAACTTGGCTCAACATTCGTCACATTTGAATATTCGCGATGTTCACCAAATTCTCTTAAGTTTGTCGATTTCCTCGCTTGTAATTCAAACAAACTTTAAGATCAAATTCAACGATAGATTTGATTCTTACATATTTTGTAATTTTCTAAACATTTTGGTTGAGATCCGCCCCAAAAGCCTTTATTGCAAACCCTTATGTGATCTCCAATGAGTTGGACGTCAGTTCTATTCCCTGAACGACAGGAATAGATAGCGATTGAATTTTTTTCGGCAAAAGGGGTTCCATTCAAATAGTTTAGATTTTTGTACTCCACGTGAATGTAGTGATCGATGGCATCCATTGCCGGCAAAGGACAGTATGTCTTCGCCAAACATTTGGGGAACGGTCGGCTCCAGTACCCCAATGAGCCGCATATCACTTTTTGGCCGTTGATTGGCTCCAAATAAAAGTCGTCGTCACAGGAAAACTCAATAAATGACTTTTCTTTCACCACTTCCTTTGAATGTAAAGGTCTTTCCGGTAATCCACACGAATCACTGAATGAAAAGGTTTTCAGCGAACAATACTTAACAAGAATTCGGTCCTTCGATTCAATTTCCAGTGAAAACATTTGCAGCGAATCTTTGTCCGAGAGATTCAATTCATGTATTGATATTTCTCCAAATAAAGTGAAACATTTGAAAGTTATTTGTGTTTTGTTTGAATTGTCTTCCATTAGTTCAAACTTATCAAGAACACAGTGCTTTCGAGGTCTTTCTATTTTGGCGGTTAGTATTAATTTTCTAAGCCACCAATTTTGGACCAGATTTGGTCCGAATAGGACTAAAGAAAAATAATCGATACGAGAGTTTGTCTCGATTTCAAACAAGATTTTCTGTGAAGACGTTATATTCCATTTTTGTCCCGGTTTATAGCATACATCAAATGATTGTTTTAAAAATCTTGTGGTTGATCTTTTGCCATGACAAAAGTCAGATATGACCAGCTTCTTGACAAATGATTTCGTGGGAATAGCTATCAATTGACAAAACAGTTGTTTTATTTTAAGAGTAAACTGAAAATGTCTTTCAATAATAGAATACCACATTTGGGAGTCATTCCGACCCAATGACCATTGAAGCACCGCAAAGTCGAGTCTCCCACCAACTTCTTGTCCTCTGAATCACATTTATAACCAACAGAACTGTATTCTTCATATCGTTGTGCAAAATGACTGCTATTACCCACTGTTAAGGCATAAGTTGAATGAGGAAGTGGTGGAGAACCACAATCCATGTCTATTGATTGGAATCTGAAGATTGTCATCAGAAATATGATACAGAACATAATTTAATTGAAACAGGTCTATGGCAATGATTCAAAATTGAACATATCTGCAGGTTAGCAAAAATCCCAAACCAATGAAGAAATACTTTTGAAACACATTTCCATTGTTTTGCCAAAGTTTTCAGTAAATTTTAAACGGATTTCCGACGACGTTCTCAGATAAGAGTTTAATTATATTAGATATTAGTTTATATAAGTTATTAGAAATATAATTAATTAATAGCTTATTAGTTGATAAATGTTTTTTCTGGAAATTTAAATAATTTATTGATTTTAAAATGAATTTCAATTGAAAATAATTGATTGAATTTGAGGTAAAATTAGAAAAATGAATAAAAATCCTACAAAATATTAATAAAAATAGTTAGAGTTAAGCTCAAGGCTTCCATATTTTGAGTAAACCGTCCTCACTATAGGTTGCAATGAGGTTCTGGTGGGGGTGATGTGTCATTCCGATTACGTCCTTCTCGTGAACAGACATTACTTTTTCTAATTTTGTTGAATTGGCGTTAAAACAGTAGAGACTAAAGTCGTCGGCGACGGCATAAACCCATTCTCCTCTGGGGCTAACAGTGGCGCAGACAAAGTCTCCCGATTCCAGTTTACCGTTTGTAAAGCTCTTTACGATCTGAACAGTCATTCAAACAGTTAGTCAGTCATATAAAAAGGGATGGAAAAGGGAATACCTGTCCGGACATATTCATAATACTCAAAGTATTACTACGACTGCAGACCAGAAAGTTTTCCGGATTTTTCGGTAATAATTGTATTGAATTGACTGTTAAGTCGACAGTTCCGGTGCCCACTATTGCTGTCGATTTGAAAGTATGCAAACATTCAGTTGTCTTAAGACTCCATATCTGATGAGACAATCAAATAAATACAAGAGAACAATAATTTTAAGATGAAATACTTTTATGGAACCGTCAGAACTGGCGCTTATAATGTGGTGGCCGTCATAGCTGTAAATCACTTCGTTGACGAAAGATGTGTGTCCGCGAAACTCCTTCAATAGTTTACCACTTTTGAGGCCATGTACTCGAATGGTTGCGTCAAAACTGGCAGAAAGGATGTGCGATGAGTCGCGGCTGAAGTGGGAGCAGGTCACCCCTTTTGAGTGGGCTTTTTCAAAACGTCTCAAACACTGCCCGGTCTGTAGTTTCCATACCTTAATCTTGCCGTCCTGTGAGCCCGAGGCCAGCATTTCTGAGTCCCTACTAAAGCACAGGCAGAGCACAGCGTCGTTCATAAGCATGAAGTTCTCCATCGCCTGATATCTCAAGTCTTTGCGTATTTTTCCGGTCGTGAAGTTCCAGACCTCAATAAAGCCGTCCACAGAACCAGTTATTAAATACTGACCATCGGGTGAGAAGTGGGCGCACTCCACGTGTGACTTAGACCCGAATTTAATCGTTTTCGACAATTGGTTCGGATGAGTCTCGTCTTCCTGTTCTTTGATGGACGCTTTGCCTCGAAACAGATCTATAGAAGTGCCCGGCGGTAAAAGACCCTGGTGCTGCTGCCATTTAAGCGACTGACCTGTCATTTCAATCATATGTTAATCATAATATGAGTGATGGGCTTAAGGCATACCTAATAAAGCCAGGAGTCGAGAGGGCGGCACAACAGACACTTCCCCACTGAGGGACTGAGCAATTTGTTGCCTCCGTTTGTCTTTGTTTGTGCCGTCAGGATATGCTTCTGTCGGATCGAAATAACTTCGGGCCAGAAGTGTCTCCAAATGTATATAGCGTTCAGGCATTTCAGTCTTAAGTTTAATCATTGGATCAGTTTGTCTGAGAAGACTTCTGGCGGCTCCCAATTCCCTCAATTCAATCAATTCGATGACAATTTGTTCGTAGAGATCGATGAGCTTCTTGTCGGGCAGTTTCAGAGACTGGACTACTTTGAGGACAATATCCCAATGGCCGCAATGAATGTCGTGGACGAAGCTCTCGACCGAATCCACGGTATTCAACGAAATGCTGGTCTCGTCCTGAAGAGTGTTCAGAGTTCGCAACAAATTGTTTTCTTTCAAATACTGAGCCATAAGTCGGATCACATCCGCGCTCTCGATCTCTATCGACATTTCCCTCCTTTACCTCTGAAAATGTCTTCAAATTTATTTAAAACGATTAAAACTGGATTTATATTAAATTAAAATCAAAATTAAAAGACCATTCAATCCAAGATTTATTTACACAAAATCTATTCACAAATGACGTTACACTACGAAAGCCAATTCCCAATGTAAGGATACACAAACAGTTTGTCCTTAAGCCGACTAAAAGTTTAGTACGTAAACAAAGTACCACGTGACCTGTGTATTGTTCTCAATTGTACTTAATTTCATTTTTATTGTGCATCATTCTATTGCAAAGCGCATTTTATTTAGGTAAAAAACCTTTGATATGCTTATATATCGGGCTTTATTCTGTTCACAATAAACTTGTAAAACTTTAAAATATTCATAAATGCTCATGAACAGTCATAAAATCAATAAATTCACATTTCTAAAAAACAAAATTTTAAATATAACTCATTAGTCTGATGTTATTATTCGAATTCATACAAATTTGTGATATCTAGAGAAATATGAAATTAATATAATCTATACTATAGATTCTATGCCAGTTTTGAGAATTATATCCTGCTTAAAATTCTTGTACTTTTGGGCATTGTTACAAATGGTTTTACATAACATTTAATCTTTCGGATCTGTTTTTCTATACTCAAAGCGTTTAAATTAAGGAAAGGATAGAGAGTTTGATTCTTTTTAATTAAGAAAGAATTATTTGATAATAAATGTTATTTAACTACATTTACTAAATTATTTCTATAATTAATTAATTAAAAATGTTGATAGCTTGATTATTATATAGCTTATATGAAACTTTCAGAATCATTAGGATTAAATAGCACGAATAGGAAGATAAAGTTCCACCTAATAATTCTTTAAAAGGGGATGGTTTTGTGCTGCTCAGATCACCATATTTGGCCTTTTTCTTCTCAATCATTTCTTGTGAAACTCTCTTCAGATCATAAGCCCAACCAATTTTAGCGCAAATGTTAATTACAACTGTGGCCGGATTGTAGACTTCTGAAGGACCATACTCACTAGCACTATAGTCCCTATATGAGAGTAAAATTTAAAATCAGTATATATTAAATTATCTCTCTCTCCCCCCCTCTCTCTCTCTCTCTCTCTCTCCTCCCTTCCTCTCGGTAGTTTTCATATTTACCAAGCAAAAGTATGATGAAAATTATGGAAGCCTTCGCCCATCATCAAATGCCTTACTATGCACTCAACAGGATTTATTTGTTTATCATAAGGCTAGATCAAATATATGATTAGTTTTTGGTGCAAATTATTAGATAAAATAAAAGACATACCTTCATTCCCCACATATGGGCTGCACTGTTGACTAGCCAGGTTATATTCAAAATGAGTGTGTATCGCAAAAAGACACAGGTGAATAACGAATTAAATAAACTTTCATTCCAACAATAATAAGGAGTAATTGCAGGAATCACTCCCCAAATCAATATAACCAAGGGAATATAGAATGTCCGTTGGAATTGAACGACCGGATTTTTTTTCAAATCACTCATGTCAATTACTTTGTCTTTCTCTTTGACTTCGGGATGCTTTTTGCACAGTAACCATCCTATATGTGAGAAAAAGAACCCTCTTTTGGCGTTGTGAGGATCGGCATTTGTTTCTGAGAATTTGTGGTGAGTTCTATGGTCTCGACTCCATTCGTAAATATCATTTTCAACGGCCATAGTCTGAAAAATGGCTAAAATTATCTGAAGAGGAAGTTTTGCTTTATATGACCGATGAGTCCATAGCCTATGCGATCCGCACTGAAATGAGATTAATTAAGATTAATTTATTATCAAGCAGAGGATAATAATTTAAACTGTTTAAAATGTAATACCAAGATACCAATAGCAGAGCACCATGATAGTAAAATCATGAAATAAAGCGTTCTGAATTGACAGTCAGCGATAACACATTTAATTCCATAAATAGCTCCTAGATGCAAAAGTGACATCAAGATGACATTACGCCAAACAATCTCCAGTTTATATTCATTCTTTTCATTAGCGTCAGCTTTGGTTTCATTGATAACTGTTCTCCCTGTTTGACCAAGTTCACCCATTGCTGACTTATTCCAAATAATTATGAAGAAGCGATATTCGGTTCGCTTTTATTAAAGGTTTGCGTGTTTTCGCTGTTATATCACATCAAAGAATTTCTATATCATTTATTTAAATAATGATAACTTTTTTCCTAATAAATAAATATAAAAATAATAAAGCAGGGTATTTTGCATGATATTAGCATTTCGGTGTCTGCATTGACGCTAAAAAAAGTTTCGTAAATACCTTAATAGCCTTAATGAGTTTTAAAAACCACTGCTTTTTCTACTTAACTATTAAAGATTTGATGATCAATAAACCCATAAAATTGTTTTCCACTGTTTTTGGTCAAACATAACTATAAGAAATTGCTTTAAATTAATATTTCACAATTATGCAAATAATAAGGAAATCACATAAATGCCATACAATGCCAATTACACAATCATTAAGTAAAGTTATGCAAAGATTCTATTTCATAAATCTTTTAAAGGTTAACAACGAATTCTAAAAAAGGAAACATTAATTCCGACTACCATTTCATAAGTTAACAATCAAAATACTGAATAAATTTTCAATTCTTATGAAATTTGACCAGACTCTTTCATAATCATAATTAATAATTGTTAATTAGTTATCTTTCATAATTCTTTTGAGAAATTTTTGCTGTTTTCAAATTTGTGGACGAATTTCACCTTCTATTCTTTTGAAAAAAAGGTCCCTGACTTTTTGAAAAAACGTGTACATTCTATGATAATTCAGTCCATATTTAGTATTTTTTCAAATAATTAATATTGATTATATAAATTGAAAGTAAAGCGAATGAAAATGTCCTCATTTATAAGTAATTCATATTAAAAGAAATTGACCCCATCATCTATTAATAAAGGGCTGTAAAAATAAAAAACAATATCAAATCGACTGAGACTTAATAAAAAAAATTAAATATTTAACTAATTATTAAAAAGTTATTTGCATTCTTTAGTTTTAAAAAATGAAAATTTTAAGAGAAAATAATTGGTTACAAGTGATTGATCACTGAAACAATGGAGAACAGTAAAGAAGAAGTTACTCATATGAGAGAGTGTCGTATATGTGCGGACATCAATTCTGAAGAGCCATTGATAAAGCCATGTATCTGCAGTGGAACTATAGGTTATGTTCATCTGACCTGTTTGTCCGTATGGATGCAGACTTACAAAGAAGAGCGATGTCGTATTTGTCGCTCTATATTTGAAGTACAATATATGAAAGTTGGCCACAATTTCTGGAAGTATTTGCAATGGGAGGACAATAGATTGCAATTCATTGGCACAGTTCTGTTGAATGCCTTGGCTGTCCTCATCACATTCATTCTTCTCGAGCTTATCCGAGTCAAAGAAATGAGCAAGCTGTTCTACTACTGGTTTATTGTCACAGCTCTACTCATCATTAATTTTTCAATTATAGCCTTGGTGATTCAATCTTGGTTCAGTCTTCACTCCAGTTTCAGACGCTGGCAGAAAAGAAATTTCGACGTCTTTGTGACTAGTAGATATAAAGAATAAATATGTGCAAGAGCAAATATACATAAAAATTATTTCACCTTCATTTTGCATTCAGCTTTTAAGTTAAAAAGTAATTAGATCTAGTTCATTAATGAGTTCAATATCATTTGTATATAATGTAAAAACTGATCTTTCGATCTATTAAGTAGTGTAATTATCACCTAGATGGATTAGTCTTAGTTCAAAACATCTAAAATATTGACAAGCACCTATTTTACTGCTTAAACGCTTATAAACTGCATCACCCAAGAAAACCAAATGATTGACAACAATTTTATAATGATTTTTTTATTTTGATAAATTTAAATAAAATTAAGCAATAATCTAGATCAAATTTATTTCATTTAGTTCCTATTCAATGCGTCGATTTCCTTGATATCCGCTTCAGTCAAATTGAATCCAAATAAATCAATATCTTCTTTAATATATTTAGCAGTATTTGATTTAGGGATCACAATAATACCCCTTTGAATTTGGTACTTAAGTGCGATCTGTGCAATCGATACATTATGTCTCTTTCCTATTTCAATAAGTTTTGTTTCTTTAAGAATAACGGGATCTCTTCTGCCGCCTAATGGCGAGTAAGCGGTTAGAGTTATGTTGCGTTTAGTCACAAACGACAACAATTTCTTCTGATTTTTATATGGATTACAAATAACTTGATTCGTGACCGGCTTTACCCCTTTTGCAGATATCTCTTCTAATTGTTCTTCGTCGAAGTTGGAAACACCGATTGATCTAGTCAAGTTAGCTTCAAGAACATCATTCATTCCAAGCCAAGTTTCAACCAATGATACGTTTGAGGGGTTAGTTGAACCAGGGCTATGAACTAAGTACATATCCAGGTAGTCCAGTCCAAGTCGAGATAAAGATTTCTTAATGCCCTCAGGAACTCGTTTTCGTTGATGATAATCAGATTCCAATTTACTGACAATGAAGAGGTCCTGTCGTTTGACTTTTCCTTCTTTTAAAACTTCTTTAAGAACTTTACCGATTATTAGCTCTGAGTTTCCATAATCGAGTGAAGTGTCGATATGTCGATAACCATCAGCTATAGCCTCGCGGACACCTTCTTCAGTAATGCCACTCGTACCCAAACCAACGATAGGGATTCTGACTCCATTATTCAAAAGAAGCTCGGGTGTCTTTGCAGACCACACATAACTTAATGAACAAATTAGAATCAATTTATTGAGTAAAGACATTTTTTATTCAATTATGAAAACCTTTTTTCAATGAATAAAATAAATTCATTTTTATATATATCTTTGATATCAGAAAATTGAACAGGTTTCAGTTTAAGATAAAATTGCAGTTCAAATGTTAATTCAAATATTTTTGTCTTATCTTTTTTAAAGGATATATAAATATAGTGGAACCAATTAGCAAAGTTTGTAACATTAAATAGCTTACAATTGATTTGGGCTTAAAAATGTTGTCGTCGGCATAATCTATAATAATTTATAAAACACTTTAAATAATCAATTGTACTTTACCCTTTAAATTATCAAGTATGAAAAAGTGAAAATATAATACTCATTGTGAGCACATGGTCAATTCACATCAAGTGCAGTTTTTATCATTTAACTGATTCGACATTTCTTAAGCACAAGTTATCTGAAAAAATATTTCAACTTACTTTTGAACAACACTTTTATCATAAACCAAAAGATGTTACAATTTTCTCATATCAAATATATATATAAAGCAAGAATTCATTCATTTTAATCAACGAAAAAGTTTTCATATTTCAATCAAGAAAATGTCTTTACTCATTAAATTTATTTTAATTTCTTCATTAAGTTATGTGTTGTCTTTAAAGACACCCGAGCTTCTTTTGAATAACAGAATCAGAATCAGTGTCACAGTCTAAATAACATTGATTTTCTGATCCGAATCAATCAAATTAATACAAAAATTAATTTTCTTTGCTCTCATTTATTCTTTACATTCTGTTATTCATGAATCTTGATCAATCAATATATCGCAATTCAATTCAACTTATTTAATAGAGAGATACTGTCATTTATAACCTAATTAATTATTTAAACTTTTAGTAGATATGCTTCTGATTTTTATCTAAGTCTTTGCCGGATTTCACTTAAATACTGAAAATATAGTTAAAATTATAAAGCAATTAATGTTTGAAATTTTTTCGAAAATTATTTGAGCAAAAGAAAAACTAATCAATTATTCAAATTTTGAAGACTTTATTTAAACAAATAGATAAAAAAAATGTGACTAAAATTTTGTCTTTTGAATCAATTATTACTATGATTACTAATTTACGAGATCGTCTTCGTGGTGGCATTCTTCGTCACTCAACTCAGTCATCTGAATGTATGTCAGACTTGTCTTCTCTCAATACTTTAGGTTCTTCACTTTTGTTGTCCACTTTCCTCCTGGTCCTCCACTTTGGTATCACTTTACATAGTTTGACATCAAGTCATCAACAATAGAGTCGGAACTTTTTGTGGCCATTTTGTAAAATAAATTGATAATTTTCTTAACAAATAGTTAATGAAAAGACATTAGAAAAAAGTGTTTATTTTGATTTTATTGTTTCGCGAGCGGCGAGTATTTGACCGTTACTTAAGACTAATGTTGACTAAAAAATTGATTTAAAAATGGAGTGAAATTATTTATTAATTCCAGGCTTTGAAATAATTTAAAAACTGAAATTGGAGTTAAGATCAAGTTATGTTTCGGCTATTAAATACTTTTTTAATGATTTGTATTCTGAAAGTGTCCGCATTCTCTCAAAATTGTTTTGAAGACAATGAAGAGTTGACTCCTGAACTGATCGAAGTGTTGAGAGAAAGAAATGATTTTGGACTGAGATCTCCAGCAAAGGATATTGTGATTAATACAAAAGAGGAGTTGGAAATGACTAAAAATCCTCCGGTTATAGATCCGAAGCCTTGTAATGATGTCCACCCAATCTCTCGGCACTCCTTGTGTTCATTCATTCGGCGGCCACAATAGACGGCAAATACTTCAACAGAAGAGTTGCTTCGCGGGACACTTGGGTCTCAGATGTAAAAAACTGAATATATTTTGTAATGGCTTTGAATACCGACCCAACAATCAATGAAAAGTTGAAGAAAGAGTCGGAACAGCACAACGAAATAATTCAGTTTACATTCATCGACGCCTATCATAACTTGACATTGAAAGCGGTTTCTCTTCTTCGATGGATCGATAAGAACTGTTTAAATTCAAAGTATATACTGAAGACAGACGACGATATTTTGGTTGATTTCATTGAAGTTATAAACCATTTGAATGGTCTGAATGATGGCTTCCATGGAATCCTTGTGGCAGAAGGTGGACATTTGAAGGCTATTAGAAACCCAAAGTGTAAGGTCTTTTATGGTTCAAATTCTATGGATAAACTTATATTCCAGACAAGTGGTATATGCCATCCAAGTATTACCCTGAAACAGATTATCCTCAATTCTTGGTGGGAAACGCATATATTATGGTCGGAAATCTGAGTTATCGGCTCTTAGAGACTATCGATAACTACAAGGGATATGTTTTATTTATGGATGACGTCTTCATCACTGGCATAATAGCTGAAAAGGGCAAGGTCAAAAGATTTCAGTGGGCGCTGATCAGAAGGATTCCATGCAATCTTAAACGCAACTGCACTTTCTGCGAATTGGCTGTTTTGATCCAGTGTCATTATCCAAAAGAAAGACTTCAACTATGGAAGACATTCAAAAGTAGTAATGAAAGCAAGAAAACGGTAGACATTTGGCCTGGGCAAAGGGCAAAGGTTGCTGCAAAAGTTAAAATCACAGATAACAAAAACAATTTTCTTATTTGGCTTTTGAATATTTTAATATTAATTTTAATAATATTATACATAAGTGTCTTAGTTTATGATTTCTATTTATTTTCAAAATAAATAGATTTTTATAATTATTTTGAGCACTTCTTGAATTGAAAGAAAAGTTATGATTCTGTTAGACCTGGTTCATTTCAATGACAGTGATTCCAGAATTCTAAACATTTATAAAACCCAAAGTTTTCAACCGATTCCAACAAACCTATTGAACAAATAAAAAACTCGATTAAATTTGAAATTTCTTTCAATCCACAAATTCTGAGGAATAAATTGTGAATAAACTTTAATAAATGTTATGAATTGTGAATTCAAAACCAATTCAAGGAAACTTAAAAGCCCTTTATTTTGGTTAATGTCCGTCTTGTCTATTAATATCGAAAATTAAAGTTCTTTTCAAAATAGACATTTTAATTTTTTATACTGTATAACCCACATCCCATAGATTACCCCATGCCATAATTTAGTTGAGAACCCTTTAACTTTCTTAGATAACCCGCGGGCTAACTACAGGACTTTAGGGTAATTCTTCCAAAATTTTTATTTCTCTTCCGAAGAGTGATTCAAACAAATTCAGACTCATTTTTAAACAATAACTTTTTAATTGAATTTAATTGAATAAATTAGATTTTATTTGGAACAAATATTAATTGGTTGTTTTATTGTCTTTAATCTTGATAACATCTGAAACACCAGACAGCCATTGATGTTGTATTATACCAGTTATGTCTATTCTTTGTTTGGTTTCCGGTTCTAATATTTTATTAAATAAGTCATTCAAATGAAGACTTATTTCCTTATCTATTGGTTTCCGTTTTTGATCCAACTGTTCCTTTAATGTGGGTAAGAGGTTACTCTCTGTGACATCAAAGGGCAGTTTCCCACTAACCATAACATAAAGACAGATCCCTAACGACCAGATGTCAGCTTTGATTGTATTAACTGATTTAACGTTAATATTCTGTCGTTTAATCTCATCTTTATCTTTTAGTCCTCGTTTCAAAATTATTAGTTTAATCAATTGGGGCGACATATAGGGTACGGTTCCCTCCGCTATGTTGGCTCTGAACATCTTTTTGTCAGCTTTTTCTGTCAACACTTTACTGAATCCAAAATCCGTTACTTTCAGTATTTTCTCATTTATTTCGATGTGAATTAGAATATTAGCCAACTTTAGATCCCTGTGCGCTATGGGTGGAGAGTGATGGTGCAAGTGCTCAATCGCTCTGGCTATTTGTATGAAATACGTTTTGGCTTTCATTTCAGACATGGCTCCAAATTTTGTAATTTCCTGTTCAACAGTTCCACTATTGGCGAACTCCATAACCAAATAACAGATATTATTGATAATGAAATGATCCAAGAGTTGAATTATATTCCTGTGTTTGATCTTAAATATAACGAATATCTCATTCTTCATGTTATCTATTTTTTTCGGATCCCTTTGACGATCGGTTCCTTTCAGTGGAATTTGCTTTAAGGCCAAAGTTCTGTTGCCTTTTATTTTATTTATTTTGAAAACTGTGGCGAACCCTCCACTTGCTAATTCCTTCCGGTTCTTGAAGTCATAGCCTCTTAGTTCGAAAACTTCAGCAAGCTTGTCACCAGGTACTTGGAATTCTGATGTCAGTTGACTGTCATGTATAGAGGATGGAGTTACTGATTGATGGTGTTGCCAAGACTTATTTTTATGTTTCGGCTTCCGTTTACAACAGGGACATAAGTAAAGACAAAGCGAACAAATTTGACCCATTCCTCACTAAAGCATTTTTTAAATGAACGGTTTTAAGATTTGCTTGAATTCTCTTAAATTTTTTGGTCATACTATCAAATAATTAACTGATAGCGCGTTGATTGACTCATTTTAGGTGAGAATTAATTATTTTATTTTTGGAAAGTTTATACAAATAGAGATAAATGTAATAAATTATCGGAAAATAGTTTCTATTGTTTATGAAATTAAATGATTTGCTGTCAATTAATCGGTATTTTCTGTTA
>JAQIWP010000273.1:0-30329 GCA_034695525.1 Euzetes globulus
CTCTCTCTCTCTCTCTCTCTCTCTCTCTCTCTCTCTCTCCCCAATAAAAAAAATGAATTAAATTCTTGAGAAAAAATGTTTTGATATCACTTTAAAATGTATTTGATATCGAAATTCAATACTAAAATAATAGACAAATAAATAAATAATTAATTATTTTTCAATTCCTAATACTTTCCCACAGTTTTAGTGTTTCAGATAAACGTTAGGAATATTAATTGCTGGATCAGTTTCAAAATTGTTTTATCTAACAGACCTCTTGTAATTTATATGACTCGGATTATCTCTGATATTTGAGAAATTGCCCACTCATTGGTTGCCAATACTTAACCAAATCAACAACAGATCAAGTTAAATACTCATCAAATTGAAATGATTGTTTAACTGGATATTTTTAATCAGATTTGGATAATGAATTGACCACGGTTAAATTCGGTTTGTTTTTAAATGACTGAAGGAAAAAGATATTCAAGAGATTCCTTGAATATTCTGATTCATTCAAAATGCTATGAAAGCACCAATATTTTGGTGATAACTTCTTGAAACATTTGAATAAATGAGATTGGCCTGGCCACTATAGCCCTGGTCACTGTTGCCCTGGTCACTACTCTCATATTGACAATCGATTCCTGATGTTTGCAGCAATGCTTTTGAAGCGCTATCTGTTGTCCACAAAACTAAGGGATAAACAGAAATATTAGAAAATCGATTCAATAGATGTCAGGAATGAATGACAACAAACTGTCAAATGTTTTGAAGAGTTTCGATGACAACCATTGGTAACGAAAATGGCTTCTCATGTAAGACCAGTTGGCTTTCAATCTCTTAACCAAATGAATAAGACGTCCATCGACTCGATGCACGAGATCTCCATCCAGGACTCGTCCAACTCTAGCACCAGACCGGCAACACTGCCATTGGAGTCGCCATTTGGGAGTCCGGCAGACTCTGATTTGAGCGCCGATGTCACCAATGGTGTGACGTCTCCTAAAATGCAAACACCAATGGATCAGATTAAGGAGTGGTCGATAACTACATTCAAGTGCACCAAACAGTTGGTTAATGAAAAGCTGGGCAAATGTCAGCGCACTGTCGACATCGACTTAGAGGCAGACATCGACAGACTTCGCGAAACTCAATACAAATACTCTCTGATTCTAAAGATGACGCGCGACATGTCATCCCAATACCAGACTATTATCACTCAACAGATCGCTCTCTACGAGTGTTTGAATGAGTTGGCGATGAGAGAGACCAAAGCCAGCACTGGTCTTAACGACCTCTCCAACGACTCTCTTAATGGTAGCAATAATTCCCTGAATTTGGGCTCAGATTTCCGGCAAAACGCAGAAATGATGAGAAATGTGGCCAAAAACGGCGAAAAGTTATTACTGGCCCTCAAGTTCTTCACATCCAATCTGACGACTTTGGTCCACAAGACCATCGAAGATACGATTATCACTATTAAGGCCTACGAAATGGCACGCCTCGAGTTCGACGCCGAGAAGAACTCTGTGGCTAATCTACTGCCCACTCAGTCGACGGCCAGCGCTTCCGAGAAGTTACGAAACGCAAAGTGTAAATATGAGAGACTTCGCGACGACGTTATCATTAAAATGAAGTTTTTGGACGAAAATAAGGCAAAAGTAATGCACAAACAGTTAATCCTATTTCACAACGCGTTCGCTGCCTTCGCTTCGGGCAACGCCTCCGCACTCGACTCCACACTCAAACAGTTCAGCATTAAAGTCGCCCAAACGTCGTTCCTCGAGAAATAACTTATAAATTGCTATAATATTTATTTATTTAATTAACTAAATACCTATTAATGATTGAATAATGATAGCAATGAATAATTAATTGTTTATGAATTAATTATTTCTATTATTATTGTTATTATCGATAGAGATATGAGTTTACAATAACTGAAGGGAAAAAATTTGTTATAACATACTTTTATCGAAAGATAACTAGTAATTGGAAAACAAAACTTAATATTTTAAATATTAGACTAACTATTGGTATGACTATTAGTACCAATATATGCATTCCTCTGTTTTTTACTTCTAGTCAATTGTAATAATTGATCAAAGCTTTGGTTAAATGTCTTTTTAAAAATTTAATGACTAATTTTAAATGTTTTTCTCAATTATTTACCGCTTTTTGTGATACTTCTCTGTCGAACATCGCTTTTCATATAGTGATTAGTGTTTAATATAATTTTATAATTTTTTTAGAAATAATTATTGATTTCTTGTTTCTCAACAGTTATTTGTTTGAGTAAAACGAATAGTTTGCAGATTATTAGAGTATTATTTGCCTTATTTTCAGAAATTATTCTTAAATTGAAGTAATTTTCAATTATTTAAAAATCATTAAAAGTCGATAATATTGATTATAAAAAGTTTTGAATCAAATAAAAATTAATCGATTTTGCGATTTAAACCTAAAATTAATATAATGACGACTCAAACCATAGCAAGGTTATTTTAAGTGGTTTGAGTCAATGATAGTTTTTGGTTCAATATTCACATCAATTCAAATCTATATGACTTTTAATAAAATTGTTTCTAGATGGACCCTCTAGGTCTTCTATGGGTAACTTACCGTACTAACTTACCGTATTCACTAGCATGAAGGATCTGGGACTCGATAAATTACTTAAGGGATTATTTACAGTGATCAAGGGATGGCCAAAGATGGCTATTTCGGAATACTCCCCCCTCCATAGAAAATATTTTTGACCATTTTTCCAGTGATTCCTCATGAAAATTGGTTGATTGACAATTCAGTGGTAGTTTCTCCGATAACCTTCCATAACAATGTGAAAAATTCTTAAAAACTAGGAGAATCTTGATAATTGATCATGTAGCTTTGTGGCAAAAGACACAAAAGAATCGGTTTTACCTTCGATAGTTAATCAATTTTTTATCTTTCAGGACTCAAAATACTAGATTACATAAAGTTTACTCGACTTAGTTAAGTAAAAAAAATTGGATTTAAATCTTTAATCCAATTATTAACAATTTAATATCAATGATTCCATAAAACTTAAATTTAAACAAGGTCAAACAAATTAAAACACTGCCTAGATTTTTAAAAGAAAGTGTATGAAATAGTCACTTTGGAGGAGGAAAAGATGATTCGATTCATTTAGACCCGATTCAACTGACGCCTCAAAAAGGGAACCCGGTTATAATGAACTGTTTCTTATTGAGCCATCAAACGAATCTAGATGAAAAGTAGCGCACAAAATAACAGACATATTTTGTGGCCTCAGATAACAGCCTTAAACTGTTCAAGCAATCAATTTATTTGAGTAAAAACTGCAAATTTTTCAATTCTTAAAGAAGAGCCGATTTGCAAAAATCTCTTTCAATTCAAGATGTTTTTGATGTTCTTTTAGCTGAAGAATTCTGACCACAACTGAAGAGAGAGCCATAAGTTATGGGCCATAAAATTGTTTGGTTGAAGATTAGGGCCATTCCTTCTTTAAATTAGTTCTCATAATATTTTATTAAAGGCTCTAAGTTTTTGTTGGAAATGTTTGGTACAAACGTCTAATATAAAGAAGTTTAAACATATAATTTAGTTTTACAAACGGTTCGGCCTATGGATGGTTTGACTGACAAAATGCTATTCTCTCTCTCCAAAAGAATGAATGTTTTTATACACATTTAGAGCTTTTGCACAGTAAGTGTCTGCTCTCTATCAGAGTCTATATATTATACTCGGTATCAACAAAAGAGACGACAAAATGTGCAGCAAATGCGATGACAAAACACTTCATCCCATAATGAATAGGTGTGCGACAACTTTGAGCTAATATTAAAAGCTTACAAACCCTTCAATAAAAAGCCAGAGTAGACAAGAAGTCTGCGTGAGGACTAGGCTCCACCATCTGCCTGACCCACCAATAGGCGATCGCATACATCAATAAACTGCTTTTGGAACGCTTTTCCACTAATTCTGTGCTCTTATTTCAGTATAACTTTTTTTGATCGCATTTCTGATCTGAAAACTGCTTTCAATACCACTTCAGAAGTGATGACAATTAAAATCATATTATTTTAGTTAATGTTTCAAATCTGATACAACCAATTAGTTATCAGTTTTTATTCTCATTTTTACTAAGTTTTTAATCGTTTGTTATGAAAAGTGAGACTAATATATGTCATAACTGCACAGACCAGAGCGAAGTGCAAGACTTGAGCACATCTTCACATTTGACACATCATAGCTGTCATTACGAAATGTCAGCTCTGATGCAAAACTCGCCCATCAGTGATATGAATGGTATGACTCCAGTCAGTCATCTCCATAACTATAGAGACCCGACTCGTGTTCGCTATTATAGTCCGGGAGTGGAAACGGCCGAACATTACGCTCTCAATCCTGTCATTCCTAACGAACTACAAGAGGCTCAGAATTGTGTGAACGCATCGCTGAAGAACTGTGAGCCTACAGTCAACTACTTGAACAACACTAATGGCAGCAACAGCTCAAACAGAATACTGGACACAAGTGGTGGTGATCCAGGAATGCACTGCCAATACTCGACTCAACAGGTTGCCTGTGTCGTACAGGCACTACAACAGGCCTCCGACCTCAAGAAGTTGGAAGAATTTATCTATACTTTGCCACAAAGCGAACAATTGTTAAGAAGTGAGGACGTGCTCCGCGCCAAAGCTAGTCTGGCCTTCCATAGCGGTGACTACAAAGAGCTCTATCGGATACTTGAGTCGCAACAGTTTAGTTGCAAACATCATAAGGAACTGCAGAACTTCTGGTATGAGGCTCACTATCGGGAACTCGCCCGCACTCGGGGTCGACCCCTCGGAGCAGTTGACAAATATCGGATAAGAAAGAAATACCCGCTCCCACACACCATTTGGGACGGAGAGGAATATGTCTATTGTTTCAAAGAAAAGTCTAGAAATGCACTCAAAGAATGCTATAAAACTAATAAATATCCCTCTCCTGAAGAGAAGAAGAAGTTGTCCACCAGGACTGGCCTCACACAGACTCAAGGTTTGTTATACATTATGTTCTATTTACTTGTGCGATGCGATCATGCTTGTTTTGAAAATAGTTAGCAATTGGTTTAAGAATCGGCGACAACGCGACAGAACTCCAAACAATGAATCCAATCAAAGGTATTGTCCTTTTCTTTCATTTATACCAATCATTTACAAAAGAATCTTAAAAAAGAACACATGCTTTGAATATTTGTTAATTTTCCTGGTTTACATTTTTTAGCTTCAATATTCTAAAGCAGTCTTATCAAATTACAAAATGTCAATATAAATAACAAGTTTAATTTATTAATGAACTCAAACTTTCTTCAATAAATTTTGATTCAAAAGCTGTAGTTTGAAAATAGCTTGCTCAAAGTTTGAGCCCGACTATGACCAATTAATAAATATTTAATTTATCTATATTCACTCATTAAAATATTAAGTTCTTATGTTTTGAACAAAATTTTATCAAGTTATACTTGTCCATGAATTATGCTAGTAAAGTGGCTATTCTGACCAGACTGCCCTAAAGTTTAGTAAAGACTAAGCAGTAAACAATAATAATTTATAATTCTTAATAATATTTAAGTATGCATCTGCAATATTGATGAGCAAGCATATTTGCCTAATTTCCTGGTATCAAATTCATCAAAAAACAATAGTATTGACTAATTTCATATCCAAAGATTGAACCCATTCTCACATTAATTAAGATTTGGAGCAATTGTGTCATAAAGGAAATGCAATATTCTGTGTAATTGAAATGTAAATCAATCAAAAGTTGAAATGTTTTGTTGAATGTGTGAAAACAGTGGAACTGAAAACCTTTTGATTTTAAAGTGAAATCTTTGCCTTTTCTGAGTAAAATCTGCTGCAATTGTGAATTGATTAGACTTTTCTGTAAATAACAAACACATGTTTGTGCGGCTTCTTAGTAATGGCTAACTGTTCTTTTGCTAAGTGCCTCACTCAGGGCCATTCACTGCCACTGTCAGTGTCACTCTCTGTGCCAAATGTGATACTTGTACCGATCCTTTCCTTTCAGTCGACATCACTTGAACACAGCCTTTACGGACGGCTGACATTAGTTTGGAATTCCTGTCCTGACTTAGTATTAGTGATCTATTACTAAACTTCAATGGTTTCGCTCTAATGTCTTCTCATGTCTTCCTTCAATTCAAGTATTTTAAGCGCCAGAAAACCCATTGAATCTAATGAATGATCCAATAATTGGTTCCAATCATATTCAGTACAAAAATTACTTTTATTAAAATCTTCCATAAGTCCATATATTTGATCAAGGTTTCAGTAACTCAATTAGATAATAAGATTTTTAAAAATTAAACAATAATCTAGTAGAAATTGGATTATTTGAGGCGAAATGACACTATAGAAAAAGTGACTTTTAATGAATTACTTGATTCTAATCTGAGTCTTTGGAATCTGTTCGAGTCAAAAGTGTAAGATGAGAATCGGAGTTATTGTTGTCTATATAGCAGTTCATTAGCCGATTGTGGAGTGGGTCCACCATTAATCAGTCCATAACTATGCTTTTTCTTTGTGTCTCATTTCAATGGTTCAAAGTTTTTTTCTGAACAATGAAACCATTTATTCAATAGGGAGTAATGCAGTGAAGCCCTAATTTTAAAAAAGAATCTATTGAATTCTTATCATGTTCGTTTTATTTGGTTAAAGTTACAAAAGTTCAATTTACATTAATTCAATTTAGAGAAATGTCTACAAGTCATGCAAATGTTGGACCGCATCCGTCAACTGCCCGGTGCTCAGCGACAACAACATCTTCGACCAATTCCAGTCCGTCGCCGCAAATCCATGCCGGGTCACGTGACCATGCTCAAATGATTCCTCTTCAACGTCACATGTCACATGTAGTGCCTGAATCAATGATCAAAAGTGAGCCACACCACCAGTCATTACACCACCTTTCGGGGGCTCACCATCACATGACATCAGATCATTACTATTACAATAGTGCAAGCGCTCAATCATAAGCAGTTGGACCTAAAAAGTACACAAATTTAGGGACAGACGCTTTTAATTCTTTGATTCTTATTTTTTTTATCATTCATTGAGACATTAAATATATTTGTTCTTCATTTCCATGAGTTTTATTCAGTTTTAATCTGATTTTGTACCTGAACTGAGAGCCTAACCTCTAATAAATTAGAGCCCAAAACCAGAGCTTATAATTTGATTTTCAGCAATATTTGTGTCAAATTAAACTATTATCTCAACAAAAGCTATAATTAATTGAATCAAAAAGTGTTAGCCATTAATCGTAATGATTATAGTCGTAGAGTCGACACAAATGGGGGGAACACATAGGGAAGTAATGATTCAAATGATATAAAAACAAACGCATTTCAAAGTCCAACAGTCAGTAATTTATAGTCAGATATTTATAAAACATTTCTGTGAAATGAGACGCCGAGAGAATGTCAGATGAAATTTACGATAAAAATCATCATTATATGGATCGGGTCAGTAATAGGTCCCATTGGGAAGCAATCAAAAGCCAGTTGTTGTTGGGCTGCGCTTTGTTCGCCACTCTATTATGTGCAACCGATCGGCACTCTCTTCACTTTTGTTCCTCTCCTTCCACTCTGGGTTGAGAGCCACTGATAGCAAACAGTCCTCTATTTGTATCCGAGTGGCGATCATTAACTGTAAATAATTTACGTTTTGTTTGCAAATAATTAAGAGTTGAAAAGAAATTTAATGTGAATAATGACAGTCATTATAATAATAATTCTGTAAATGTCTGGCAATTTATAGGAATAAAAGAAGAATAATATTGTTTCGTACTTTTAATTGCATTTCATTTCTATATTTTCATACATTTTAGGCGCACATAATATAAACAATTTTTTTCAATTTTATTATTCCAATTCATTGCTTTAGATGTGAACCTTTACAAAATTGAATCAGGTTAATTTCCAGACCACGCTGTCTAGACCTCAAATATACCCTAAATTCGATATCTAAATAGTCTTGCTGAGAATATAATATTTTATCAAGTTCTAATCTACTTAGAATTAGGATAAGATGAAACTGTTCTTGTTGATTTTGTTCATAATATTAGTTTTTAGGCGAGCATATGGATAAACCGTGTATTTGATATAAATGCAATAGGTGAAGTTAAAAATAAAAATTGGAAAGTAGACTAGATATCATTTTACTTATTTAGGTTCAAGCTAATTTGAAAAAGTGGAGTCTGCTTGGCATTTACTGAGGAAATTCTTTATCTAATAGCGGAATACATGAGATTGGGTTTACAAAAACATCCCGCGCTCTGAATAGCAATCCAGTGTTTATTATTTTGGTTCATTCAAATGTTTTCTGGGGGTTCGGAGTCATATTTCGGCTGATATTTCATCCGAAATCTAAACACTTAATCAATAAATTAATGCCAATCGTTTCAAAAGTCTTTTGAATAAATAATCATTGATTGCGATATTAAATGCTCTTCAATTGACAGTATTTAAATGAAAATTTAGTAATGAAACAAATTCTTAGATCAGGGATAGCCAACGTCTGAGACCTAAGGGTAGCCATAAGGAGAGGGTATTTCCAAATATGGCGGCTTGGAGGACTATTTTGTCCCTTATTCCTGTCTTAATTCACTTGAATTAAGCCCAATTTAGTTTAAATTTCCTTAAATTCAGTCAAATAGGAAAAATTACCGAAAATTGCTGACAAATTGGGAAAATAGTCAATTTGGGGGAAAGGGTCTGTTTTTCTCTTGCGTCTTCCCTTGAAAGTTTTTTAAACCTCAGGGGGGCATTTTGCCAAAATTCGACATCAGGGGGAGGGTATTTCAGCAATATACATGGCTCCCTATGGCTATCCCTGTTTTAGATTCTCTTTGAATTGAATTTCATTTCCCATAAAATATTCTTTGAAAAACAAAACCTTAAAACAAATCGATTCGACAGAAAGTAACGAATAAATTAAAAACAATTTAAAAAACAGAATTTCTGTTAAAATCTGATTTTGTTGTTCAATAATAATGTCGATTGTATATCGAAATATCGATTTATTTGTGCCATTACTTTGATTGTCAAATCGATTCTGAATTATTTTAAACTCCAAATAATAATCATTTATATCGTAGAGATCCTCTCTTTAGGCGAGAAGAGACGGTCGCGTAAAGAGAGGATCTCTACGATAATAGTATGAAAAACTGTCCCAAAAATAGTGGCAATCCTTAGGAAAGAAGGAATTGAAAAATTTTCTGATTCTAAAATTAAGAGCACTTCTCATTATGAGACCAGTGGTAGTAAACTCGGATCAGTTTGTGGCAACAATTTGTAAATGTTTTTGCTATTAATGATTAGGCGTATGACGAGAACAATATATATGCAGTGCTCCCGCAATAAAGATTGCGAAACAGAATATGAGACTATAGAGAGAAATTTGATGCCTTTCTGGTCTATACACATAGAGAAGGAAAGAGAGAGCAGATCCTCTATTTTGTTCGGTTTCGGAGACCATTTTTATGTATCGCCAGCGCTGTACAGACTCCTCGAGCACATGATTACTAACGAGTAAGCGATGGCCTGTACTCTACTCTTGAAATATGAGAATCTAATGACTACTGCTTTGAAACTCTACACTATTATAGTCATCCTTATTCTGTCTCTGATTTAATAGAAGAGAAGAAATTCTGTCATTTGATACGAGAGTCGCAGAAAAAAGACTAACTTTTCTTATGCTTAAACACCTTTTAATATAAACATTTACCAGAGATTAGAGGCTTAAAACTCTACCGAAAACTTTAATCGTTTATCAGATTAATGAGAAAATCGTTCAATTCATTCAAATTAGTCACTCTTTTAAAGCTATTCCAACTTTTCATCCATTTTTTTTTCATTTTCATACAACATTTTCGTTAATCACTTTAGAAATTTTGTTCAGACCTTAAAATATTTTTGCAAAACATCTACTCTTGAAAAATATGGAAACAACAAAGTCTTTAAAATTTGATATTTTTATTATTTTCAATGTTTTACTCAATTGAAATGATTTGACTTAATTTGAAACTTATATCAAATGACATACAATTCGAGACATCAGAGGATGTGATATTGAGAACAGGTATGCAATGGTTTATCAAATCCAAAGCCATTGTCTAATAATTGTTTTAACACTTATTCAACTGTTTTGAATGAAAGGCAAATCATATAAATTAGATCTATATAAAAACTGGGACTAAGAACATTTTCATGCATTCAATAATTGATCGAAATAACAAACATTTTAAGAACAAATTGCTTTTATTTCAAAACATTTCAAATAAAATCAGACTTCAATTGATTTCATTTTTGTTTACAAATATCTAAATATCTATTGGTTATATAAAAAAAGTGAACACTCTACTTTATTTTCCTGTAATATACTCTGTAAATGAGCCTTTACTCGCGAGTCATGCCCCTAGCCTTCCATCCAGACCCTTGAGTTTAGATAAATTAAGAATAAATTAAAACTTTATTTATATTCAATATATTTAATAAATTTTCACTAATTATACAAAAGAATGTGAAATAAGTTAAGAACAGAATTCTTTCAATTATTGTCACTGAATATGATATTAATGGCCGCCTGAACGTCACCGTCGGTCGCTTCCAGTGCTTGGAGGGCAACGATCTCGTCATTGATGCCAAGATCCCGGAGCTGTTGCATTTGTGTCGCCCAACTTCTCATACGGGCGCTGACTGAAGGACCGCTCGAATTCATTGGTGTGGCGGTGCCACTGGTCGGCGCACTGACAGTATGGGCAGTGGTTGGAGCACTGGTAGAGGGCTGACTTATTGATGACTGACTGGACGAATGCTGTAACGCCTGTCTTAACATATCTGTCAATTAAATGAAAATTAATTAAATATTTTAAAATAAAGTAAATTAATTGATGCCTTGAGTTATAACTCCTGAAGAATTGGCGGCATTGGAAGTGTTGCCTGAGTTCTGGTTTTGATAGGCCCTAACCATCAGTTCGGCAATCCTTTGTGCTGTACTATTACTGGCATTCGGTTCTGCAGACGATTCCGAGTCATCCATATCTTCGTCGTCAGACATCGCATCCAAGGAATAGTTGTAAGTCGCAGAAGAGCTTCGGCTCAATAGACCAGAACCGGAAGGACCGCCAGTTGTGCTCTCATTAGCGATAGTCTCTTCATGAAAGGTGGCGGACAAGAAAGTGGCCGCTTCTAAAAGACAGGGATGTTTTTCAAGCACTTTGTGAATATTAGTCGGTTCTGTCAGAGTTGATAACAGATCCGGATCTTGAAGTATAGCTGTTTGGACACAACATTTGCAATTAGTTCAAAATCAGTACAATTGAAGAACAAAACAGACCCAAAGTTGTCGGGTCTTCCCTGAGTCCGGGAGTGACTGCCATAAGATTGTCTCTGAACTCGGGTTCACTCAATTTATCCAACATTTGCCGAAAGGCGGCGTCCATTAGAGCCGTCTTCAAAGCGATTACCATATGTTGAATCTCCGACTGATTGATCTTTGTTTTAGTCTTCAATTCAGGTTCCGTTGGACTCGGCTTTGGATTCATTAAATTGGTTTTGTTGATCACCCAAACAGTGGTTCCGTTCGTTATTTCGTATGAATCAAGAGTTTTGTCTTCATTGAGAACTCGTCCGAAACACATGAGATCTGTGCCAAACATTTAAAACAATCAACCATTTGTTCCCTGTATTTAACAATACTCACCGAAGTTGTCTCCACTCAAATCAAACTCTTTTGACACCAATTCAGACAAAGTCTTGACTTTAATTTTCATGTCATTCAAAGTGATTTTGTTGAACCTTTTGGTTGAGTTTCGTTCATATTTACAGATATTCACAAACGAAGACATTTTGTTGGACTGACTGTCAATCAATTTAACCGTAAATTTAATTTAATTCAATGTTTTATTTGAATTTAAACTGATTTTAAAAACAATAGTTTTAATGAAATGACGAATCAGTTTATAAACAAATGACTTTCTATAATGAAAACAATTGGAAGCGTTAGATGTCATCACTTGAACTCAAAGTTAAATATTTAGTGAACCAAGTTTACACTTTAGATCACTTATTACTAGATGCAAATTCAGTCTTCTAAAAAAAAGTTATATTTTAAGCATTTCTGGTGAAATTAAAATTTAGAAAAGGTATAAGATCAAATTAGTCGATTATTCAACATGCATAATTAATCAATGAATTGCATGGAATGGTTGGATAACAATAGCATTTGTGGCTCTTTTGTTATGAAAGACCAAAAATGTCGAAAACATATTCTCATAAATAATTAGTTTCATTAAATGCAGAGATGAAACAGTTTTCTGATATTTATTGGACAAAAACATTTGATACAATTCGTCGTTAATAATAGATTGAATTCAATGCCAAAGGGTTTAAAGCGTTTCCGACAATTGCTTTGACTTTTAATTAATTAAATTAGAAAATAATGAAAAATTATTCTAATTGGATAGTTCTAATAGAATGTCTTGTTTGTGGACTAGCATTAAAAGATCCATGTTCATTTTAAATATTAATCGTATTTAATAGTCGTGAGTCTATTATCATTAATTGATGAGATTCATTATTGACGTAGATGCAATTTGCCAATAAAATCATTTTTGAGCGAATAAACTCTTGAAAGATATAGTCGAAAATGGTTAATATAGTAGAAAGGAGAGCCCTAACCACATACCAAGCAGACCACCAAAATTGCTAATAAATGCTATGAAACTAATTTCAGATAAATGTTTGATCACAATATCCGGCATAAGGTTGTGCTGAATAGTTATTTGAGTAGTCTTTTGCCAAATATTGCTTCTATCGAAAGGATTTTCTTGTATTATAGGCCACCAAATAATAATTGAAATTACAATCTTTTGACATTAACCAAAACAAATTCATTTGAAATTTTGCTCAAACTCTCTTTCTCCATAGTAATCGACAATCATATTTTGATCATATTTCCTTTCTTATAAGAAAATTGGATTCAACCAGATCACTTTCATTGCATAATTTTCTCATTTGCTTTTAATAGCAAAAGAATAAATAATCATTTTTTACATTAAAGTTTGCAAATTTGTGGTTCAAATCCTATTCTTTACAATTCATGCCATAATTACTGTCCAGTAATTCGGTATTTATTTTAGAATAATATATCAAATATTACTTGTTTTCAAATCAATAAAGTTTTCACCAATTAAATGCTCAAGTGTTTGGTGAATGGATTGAAAAATCAAGATCATTAAATAAGTAACCAGGAAGCCAATATTTATCACTTTTGATTGTTATTGTCATTTCATCCATGTGCATTTTAAAATTTCTCCAAAATCCTTGAAGAGCACTGAAAAATGTAAAGTATTTCTGTATACATATTTGTCTTTCAATTAGAATACTTCCGATTGGATTTCCCATCGGATAGAAGTTGTTTTTATTAATAAATTTCCAAAAAGTTTTGTTGGACTGATTTTTAATGACTCCTTCCGGAGCTATGGTCACAGAATTAATGGTTATATTTGTCTTCTTATCAAATGTCAACATTTTGATATAGTCAGGCAAACCTAAGTTGTCAAACATCTCGTAAACGATTTTTGAATCCAAATTATGTCCCATATATTTGTGGGTTATACTTTGGTATAATGAACACATTTCCATTTGCACTTTTTTCCAAGTGCCTTTTATTTCGAAAGTTAGCATCTTAAAATTGTTTAAACTTAGCTAATAATTCTTTATAGTCGGGGTTGAGTTACGCTGCCTCTCAAATATTATGAATCGTGGATAACATAGTTATTTCAAGAATATTTTCGTAATACAGTCTCAAAATTTTAATATTGACCATACCACTGGATATTAAGCTTGATATAAAAATCCAAATGAACAGATCAAAATTGACACTAAATTTATTTTTAATAAAACTTTCGAATTGAATTTTGATACATTTAAGAAACAAAATTGTTAAGATCAGATATTTATTGAATTCTTATTTTTTCCATTAATTGAATTACATCTAAATTGTTTCAAGAAAATATGAACTCGTAGTATTAAATCTGATATGTCAATCTTAAAATTGATAAGGTGGTGGTCTTAATTAATTGAGTGTTGGAATTCTAGCTACGCTTGACATTTATAATAAAAATCCAATTTTTTAGGCCAATCTAGTTGATTTTAATTATTATTTAATGGCTTAATGGATTCTTTTCACATCGAGAAAATCAATTGAACAGTTTTTTAAGGAAAACTTGAATCATTTGTTTATTTGAATGCAAAGCTGAGAATTGGATTGAATGTGTGATCGGAAACAAATTAAAATAATTGAAACAAATTTTGCATAAATGAGTGCATTGTATGCAAAATTGTTTGCAAAGAGAAACGTGTCGTCGAATGGATCGGTATTCTCACAATCATTACTCTGAGCGCACATTTATTTTATTGATCTGCTCCCAGACAAGACCAGCGCTGAATGCCAGTGCTGTCAAGTCTTCCAATAGTAATAAATGGTCGAACCATTACTGAAGTGCATTAGATCTGAAAAATCTTTTCGTGCCTTTTCTTTGAACACTAAAATTCAATACATTTTGTTCTCCGATAAAAGACATTTATATATAAGCGATAGTTTATGTACTTATAGTCACTAAAAATGCCATAATTTAAAGCCAGTAAAACATAATTCTCAATAAACTATGGAATAAATAAATTCATTTTTTTTGTTAAGTTAATTTATTTTCATTAAATGGCCATGGAGTGCGTGAGCACCTGTCTCAGACATCAAAGGCAAAACTAACAAAAAACCGATACTGTTTCATGCTCTGCCGCCTTTTCAGTCAGTGCACAATTGTCTCAGCTCGCTATTTCCAAGGGAAAACGTCTGAAAATATATTTTAGTCGACAGTAACCAAGGAGAATGGCATTTTGTTGTGTCTGTGTTCGATGTTTTTGAAAAATTGATTTCAAAATTTAATTTAACAAATTCTAAAGTACTGAAAATATTCCTTAAATTATGGTTCTTGAAATTAAGCTTGATGATTCCATTTTACATTATATAAAAAATGACAATTTATAAGTTTTGAGCTTTTGCCTTGGTTATTGCTGTCTTCTCTTTTGCCACATTCTCTCAATAGGAAAGGCATTAGTCTGCGATAGACTGAGTTTAAGCCCACAGTTATTCACATCTGTATTAGATTTGAGTTAAGATATACTCAGCACTAGATTTTGAAGACTTCATTTGATTCTCTATTGAAATTGAAATTCATTTAAATCAGAGCTCTTCTAAAGAAAATGTTTTCTTCACGACTTGAAGAGAAAATTGAATATTTATTCAGATTTAATGGATTAATATGTGAATCAATAGTCAGTTCTTCAATAAGTTTTTCCTTGAATTTCGTTTATTAGTAAAACTAATGCAAAGATATATATATTGGTTAACAAGAAGCGATGTTACCATACATTTACACGAATAGCCTGAATCAGAGTCAGGCTTTAAAGATTCAGTGCACAAACTCACTCTTTTCGTGCAGTTGGCTCTCATTCTGAGCATTTCCTCTATGCAGCAGTCATTCTGTTACGACTGCTGCGAATAGAGCACAGGTTTAACTTTTGGTTTTCAACTAATGGAAAGTGGATATTATATGTGACACGACTTCAGAAAGAAGTGAAGTTTCGCCAAATGATTAGAAATGTGTTGAATAACATCTTTATCGGCAAATACTGTTTGGTTGGTCTCACAGATCAATAGAAAAGCTTAATATGAGTTCAATATTTGTATTGATTTCACTTTTGATCATTAATTGCATGTGTTTTGCGGCAAAGCATTCAATCGCCGAGAACTGTGACCTTTCGCTCAAGAAATGTACGGTTCGTATGACCTGTGGTTTAACATTACATGACTATAGAATTAGTTGCAAACAAGAACTTTATGGCAAAACTAACACCAGTTGTTCAGAACTGTGCCAATTGGCGATCATATCTTTAGCCAACACAGAAGAGGGCTACGATTACCTAAACTGTGACTGTGCTGACAATACTTACTGTAATCTGATTCGCAACAGAACCAAGTCATGTTACCCAGAAGTGGATCCGGTGTCCAAATCATGTCGCATATCAGAGCTGTACTGTAAAGCGAACCCGACATGTGTCGAGGCCTGGAATTACTACAGGTATTTGTGTGAACTGACATTCGCTGGCAAAGAGTGCACAAAGAGATGTAACGATTCTCTGGCAATACTTATGCGGCACAGAGTAGGAGTCAATCTCAGAGACTGTTCCTGTGATGAAAGTGATAGCTTTTATGACAAGTGCAGGACTGAGCAAAACAATCTCCAAAAACTTTGCTATGGCACTGATGTGACAAACACTTCGGTGACTTCCAGTGCCATCTCAAGCGATGACACTTTCTTTTATTTCAATTCAATGTATATAACTCTGAGATTCCTTTGGCTATACATTACTTTGTTTAAAAAATAAGTATTTGTAAAGTCTTTCAATATTTATCTGCTCACTGTGTAGAATGTTCAAGAGCAAAGTGACAGAACCAGAGTTACAGTGTTTAACTGGTTTTTTAGAATTTGTTGTTGTTTTACTTTATTGTAAATAGTTTTCTTACAAAATAAGTGGTATTTATTAGCGTTTTTTTTGTCTCAAAGTCATATATTTTGATAAATATTTCTGTTTGTTTGAGAGTTGTTGTCGACATTCAATTTATAGATGAAACACGTTTTTTATCAAAATTTTATAAAATACTATATTTGTTAGACTTTTGTGATCATAACTGTATATTAATAGATATAAAGAATCAGAATATAGAGTAAAAATTAGATCTAACATAGATTTTATGTTAAATAACATTTCCGAGTTATAAGAAGAACATGTGACCAGTTGTTGATTAGCATTTCAAATATTCTCTTTAGTTAAATTCAATTATCTTGCAATTTTTGCTTTTATTCAATTAAAAATTGTTAAAAACTATTTCTTTAGCCTTTGAATGTATTCTTCTTTAGGCATACATTTGATGTTAAATTAATTTTAAATTTAAAGAACTTTTAAAATTTAATGGAGATTATTGTCTTTTTGTTGTTAATTTTGAAATAAAATTATTGACTTTTGTTGGAATAATTTATTTGAAATATTTTAAAATAAATGTGTTCTTAATAAAGATTCTTAATTCATAATTACGAAACAAAACAAAAAAACCAATAAATCAGGGTAACTTGCAGTTTACTGAAGTTATCGTTCTGTTGAATTTATTGCTTAGAAGAGCAAGTATTAAAACTTTAATCAATTTGAGAGGCTTTAAGAGATGAATTCCCTGATTAATTAAATATAAGACAGATTGCCATTAATTATTGATTAGTATTGTCTTAAGTCTTATAGAGAGCTATAATTCCATACTTTTATTTGTTATAATCTGAATAAATGAGAGCTTTTCGTACGCTTTTCCACTCTAAGGTTTAACCGATACAATTTTCATTTGAAATTCAGCTAAATTTCTTAATAAATTCCAAGAATGTTATAAATGATTAAGTTTTTGATTGTTTTTTGTGCCATTCAGTAATCTGAGGAATGTACTCTATGTTATTTATACTAGATTCTCTATATCTTTAATGTAGCTAAATTAATCAAATAGTAAAATGATGAAATTTTTGATCTCAGAAAAAATCAATAATCATTTTGTTGAACTTCCGATATCTGTCTGATCCGATTCCCACTCTATTAGCAAACAATTGATAACATTTAAACCACAAACACTTTTTCAAAGTATTAATAGAAAATCTTTTTTTATTTTTGAAAACAATTTAAAAAAGATATCAATCCGTTCTAAAAATAAGGTCTTCAGCAGGAAATTGATTTGATTAAACATTTCTGCAATTCTTTAACTCTATTCATAGCTGTTTTAGTGCTTTCACTAATAGGAACGAGCTCAACTTACAAAATGTTGTATAATATTGTATAATACAATTTAAATATTGTAAGATAATGAGATCTAAGCCGATAATATTCATTACTTTATGTCATTTAAAAATTTGTGCAGATCTAGACAATAAAAAGATTTAGCAAGTATTTCAGATTCTAATTGAATTATCCTTGAGCAAATTAATTTTATCACTGAAATTTATATTAAACTTTGAAGCTGTGAGATGTGAACAATAAAAACGGCAAAAATATTGTCTTATCATCGGATGGAAAGGCTGTCAAAAGATGAATGGACATCAAACCCATTGCCTGTGTTATCGAAGGCTTAATTCAGTGATTCAGTACATCCCCAAAGAGCTCATTTAATGAGACATTTAGGAGAGAGAGAGAGAGAGAGAGTCTATGGCATCGTTTATATGCCTTTCCATTATATGTTTTGCTTTTCTATTGTGTTTGTCTGAGCGACACAATTAAAGACATTTTTCGAGTCATTTGTTTCCAACGTTTTCATCCATCGTTTCTGTGGTTTCACTTATCGGTCGAGCGATCATTCGCTCCGATTTCGTTGCAAATCCTTATCGCACTTAAAAGGAAACAGTTATTAAAACATTCGCTCTATATTTATATTCATGTTCCAAGATTATAATTATCTTAAATACTAAATTTTTATGAACCTAAAGACTCCTAGTGTTTAATTTTTATTAATTGTTTAATCTTTTTAGAATTAAATTTATTTTCATTTCAAGCAAGTTGAATTTCAATTTAAGAATAAGCATTAAAAGATCAAATTAACTATTTTTGTATACTTATTCAATAACATTAAAAATTTATAAACATGGGCATTGATTATTTGAGACTTGGGTACATCGAATGGGATGTGTCTGATGAGACAATTGATGGCAGACATTAATTTTTGATACGTTTTCCGATTCTATTCATTATTTTCTAAAACCAATAACTTTGAAATCATTTCTGTTGAGTGAATGAAAAATATATTTCTAAAAAAGCATTTTCTCGACTGTTTTTAAGAGTAAACTGCAGTCAAAACTTGAAGATGAACCAGGGATGGCCAAGCTCAGAGTCTGTCTACAGGCTGGTGTTTGGTTTTTCAAAACTATTCTAGATAGAAATCTATGTTTTTAGTCTAATTTAGTTATCTTTAATACTCATCTCATGAAAATTGTCCAAATGATCCCATTTCTGTTAAATTGTTCGAAATACACTTTAATTAGCAATAAAGCGGTTAAATGCATCAATCTTTTATATATCTTTTATAGTATAGTCTTTTATCTAGAAAAATTATTGAAAATGAAGGTCA
Organism: Euzetes globulus; assembly: GCA_034695525.1. Taxonomy (NCBI): domain Eukaryota; kingdom Metazoa; phylum Arthropoda; class Arachnida; order Sarcoptiformes; family Euzetidae; genus Euzetes; species Euzetes globulus. Next base: position 19,272 of record JAQIWP010000273.1, read on the forward strand.
TTATGGAAATATTCCTAATACTTTATAAAATTTTATATAGCTGAAAATCAGACTTTTCCATTTCTAGAGGGGGGGAAGGATTGTGTATTATTTTTCGTTCGTCATCTCTGGTTATGAATCAATCAAATATCTGAATGTCTCGATTGAAAAGATGGCAAAAGTTGAAAGATTTATCGCTAGAATCGGTTAATATGGAAAACGTTGCAATGGTTTGGATTCCGGTTCACATTTATCAGACTTCTTGGAAAACAACTTATTTATCACTTTTTCATTCAAATGAAATTTTCGGCTATCTTTTGGATTAAATTGGGATATGATCTGGATAAATCATGAAGACTTTCCGATGGGAAATTCGTTCTTTTGATCTGTTTATGGAATTTTATGTGATCCACAAAATATTGCCATTTATTTAAATTTGAATCTTGTTTTTACTGGCATTACATAAATAATTGCAGGGATCGCCAAAGGGGTAATTGAAGGAAACCCCCCCTTTGAGATTTAAAAAAAATTCAAGAAAAAAGCATGAAAACGGATTTACCTCAAAATTGGGGCCATTTTCCCCGATTTCCCACCATTTTATTGATCATTTTAGGTAATTTTTGTAATTAAACTATATTTAAGATTAATTTAAAGTAGCCTAAACTAAATTAAGCATATTTTAACTGCAATTATGTAGGATTAAGTGACAAAATGTCCGCTTCCTAGGGCTGCCATCTTTGTAAAATACCCTCCCTTATTCCCCTAGCTTTGAAAAACAGCCATTTTATCCTACCCTTAGACCCGGAACCTTGGTGATCGCTAAATAATTGTATTCATTCATTCAATTCTCAAAAGAATCGGTTATTATTCTATGAAAACAACGAATAGCTTTCATTTGATTCAATGTAATATTTATTCAAAGAATATTAATATTGAAGTCAATATCCAAATGGATTCAAAAAAATTGGTTTTTCATTTGAATAAAATATAGCCCCGAATAACAACAAATTCTTTACAATAGAAAAATTTCTTTCCATAGAAGAAAAGCATATCAAAGATTTGATGACTCCATTTGACTCTAAAAAGTAAAGAAAGAAATAATCAATAATTTCTTGGAGTCTGAGTTTAGATAATTATAAATTAATTCCAGTCTCTGAGCAACAAAAATGATAGAAAACTCCGAAATTGTTTTTTCTGTGAATGTTTGGAACAATCGTCGCTTTATTTGCTTTTAATATAAAAATCGTTTGAACATAAGTTCGCCATTAAATTAAAATCGTTTAACAAATAAAGTGAATTAAATGTTGAGAACAGCGCAATGAAAGCAATTTGATTAATGTTTTATCATTTATTCAAATATATTCAGGTTTTTAATAGAAAAAATTCGAGTTTTGTTTACTCAAAAAGTACTGAATTAAAGGACTTTTTGAAAATAAGCTCTTTTGACACCGACTGAGAGAAAGTATTTTTAGGATTTATTAAATCCAGACATTAGTTGTTTTGGGAGAAAGTTTGGTGATTAAAATTTTACGTTCTTTCCTAATAGTTTGCTAATCCAATAAATTTCTCTTCAAATTTTCAAAGCAGTTCTTAGGAAATTTATTTAATAAATACTCTGCTTTCAAAAAATAATAATCAAAATATATGCTGGCTCAGTTCACAATTCATTTTATTTTGCCATTAATTTTGCAATTTTTCTAAAAGTTGTGTTTATGACAAAACTTATTGATTGAACTCGAGATCTAATTCTGTCGATTAGTTGCAGGCTTTCCAATAATTACTACAATTAAGTTATTTAGTTCTGGAAAATTGACAAAGATGAAAAGTGTCTTAGTCAATTAAAAAGTATGATGAGCAAAGTAAGGATGACAAAGAAGACAAACAATGTGCATATGATTGAGGTAAGTGTTGAAAAATGTTGATTTATAATGGGACCATAAATATTTATCAGAGAAATAGTCTCTATGCGTGTTTCCTAACCATTTGGCTGACAATAATCCAATATTTTGATTCTGTGTTAAATAATTTATAATATATGTTCGATGGCATAACAGGCGTCCAATTGAACAGCACATCAATCATTAATATACTTCTCTACACCCAAAACTCATTTCAAATTCCTGTTAAACTATTTCAATGAACATTTTTGTCAGATTTCTCTTTATGTTCTGACAGAATCCGATTCCATATTTTAATAATTGAATATTGTTTAAAGTAGGCAAGGACAATGTCTGACTCATGTGTTCACATAAAAGTTCAGCAAATATTCTGTCCTTTTCAATGGAAGCCTAAACTGTGTTCTTTTTAATCATTTTGTAAAATACTTTTATTAAATTGAACTAAATCACAAAATTACGTTTTATATTAGGGATGAGCAAGGGGTGTCATTGACCAAATATCACTTGACTTTTGAACTTGATCAAACTTCACTATATCAAATAGATGTAGACTGTGATTGAATAATTTGAAGTGGAGGGTAACCTTGGACAACCCATTCGCTTTTTATAGAGTTTCAAAATTATTGAGAAAATAGAGTCAATTGAATTGAATTTTAAATTGAATCGATTTATTTGTCTGTTATGAAGAGATTTCTACGAATAGATTGACTCTGTTTTCAGTGATTTCTTTAGAATAAAATTTCTTCAAAACAGAGTTACATAAAAGGAAGTCAAATGAAAAACAAAATATTTAGTGAATGTAACGTTTCGTCGATATTTTGCTCAAACAGAATAAAATGTAGAATCTACCAAGTTTTTAAGCTTTCGATTAAATTAAAACATTAAATTCTGCTTGTTGTCGTAATTGTCATAATATTAAAAGTAGATCTTTCTTATTCATAAATCTTTCTTCTTTTACATTTGTAAGAGGATTTTAAATCAATAAAATGACTAAAATTAGAATCAGATTCAACAAATTCCACCAGAGATTTCAAAAGCCTGGCAGGGAACTATTTAATCTTGTCAAACTTTGCATCACTTCAGAAGCTTATCGAACAAAAAGCCAATTATGTACAAGTAAATATTTGTAGAGTCTTATAATTCTCTGCCTGTATATAAATTAAATAGACTTTACTCTGAAATTTATTTTTATTCCTCTAAATGAAGACTCGATTCAAATTACAAAACAAACCTTTATTTTTGAACAAATAATTAGTGTTTCGGAAATAACTTTTTATAACAATATAAAAATTGTCATTTTATAGCAGAACTGTTCTTGATCATAACTCAAAAGTAATAGACTAAACATGATTCCGATTCATGAGTTTTAGTCACGTGATGATTGGGCAAGAGTGTATTTTAGTATAGAGCAGATTGTATCTTGTTATTCCAGTTATGTCTGCTATCTATCAAACAATATATCTCATCAAACAAATGGAATATTTGCTTCAAATAATGAATGCTTTGCTCAAAAATGTGAGAGATGATGGAAAAAAGAAAAGTCTGGTAAATATTGATTCTAAACCAAGTCATCTGTTTTAGAGTCGTGAAAATTTTCATGATGAGTATAATGGGCATTTTTTTGGTCGTAAATTCCGAAAACTTAAAGCCTTAAAACTTTTTAAGGGAAGGGGTAAAACCAGAGGTCGCCAAGTTGGAAAACCCTAGGGGGAGACCAAATCTCAAAGTTTTTCGTATAAAGGGCATTTTCCGGAAGCCAAAATCGACTGAAAAAGGCCATTAGCGGCCATTTTTTCATAAAATAAGCTTATTTCCAGCGATTTTAAGCATAAATTAGCTTAATTAGACTATAATTAGACTATTTTACAAGTTCGAATGCTAAATTCCTTAAAATAAAGAACAAGATGCCGATTTTTCAGCTGCCATTTACAAAAATGTCTGAATTTTAGCCGCCATTACCAAAATTTTCCAAAATATTTGCCGTTTCCCAAGTATATTGCCCCCTTGGCCACCTCTGAGTAAAACAGTTTCATAAAATATGAAAGCACGATCGAGCTCATAGTTTAGTTTTATTGTTCAACCCTTTTACAATTTTGTAACTATTCTTGCATCAATATAATCTTGCACTTCCAGGTTTTTAAAGATATATTTCGAATCAAAACTGCTGACATTGATTTTGCTAATTTTACAAATGAATTCTTGTGAAATTCTGATATAAGGCTAATATAAGACTTGTAAAGGATTTGAAGAATTTCTGGCACAATATTAGGATAAAAGTGAAAAATTGGAACAATTTTCGTATTTGTCTATTCGTTACCAGATTTTGCTTTTAGTCTGTAATCGAGTGAAGAAAATGTGAATAAAATTAGAGATTAATGTGTTTCGAAGCGAAAGAGTCAAATGGAAAACTTTGATTACCTCCCTATGAGTTAATACTTTGAAAAATAACTCTTTCGGATGAATTCCTCCATTTATTCCATTCGATGGTAAATATATATTAACCAATTTAATCCCATAAACCTATTGAGCATTTTCTTCAAGAATTCCAAATAAAATCATTTTTATTACTTTATTTATAAAAATAATTTTCAAATGAATAATACATTAGATCTGAGAGTCGATCAATGAAACCACTAAAAAGATATTTTTATCCAATTTATTCTTAAAACATTTTTAAAAATTCTGGAAGACACTATTTGGCACAAAATTGCTCAGAATAAGTTTAAATTCTTTATACACTTGAGGATTTAATGTAGGTTAATTTTTATGAAAATACCGACTTTGTGAACATTACATAAAATTATTTGTAGAATGACTGCTAATTCCGTTTTGTGAAATTCTCTAATTTTATTAACCTATTTGCCTGATCCCATCAATTTCATAAAATTGAATGCTTGCTCATTTAACCAGTATATTCTGAAAAAATTATAAACATACCCTTTTCCATGATCTTTTATGACCAGTCTTTAAAGATCATTTTGGGGATTTCGACCTCAAACAATCGGTTGCTATGTCTTTAAAGTTTATTTATTTATTTATTTATTTAAAGATCCCTTCTTCTAGGCATCAGTTATAAAGACATGTCGTTATGAGCCATTCAATACATAAAATACTTTGAAATTGCATATATGTACAAATTGCAAGGATGTACAAGGAATATTTTTCGAATTATCCCCCTAGGCCGAGATTTGGCTAAGTTTTGGGAAAAATTGTTCCATAAAAAGGCAGAGAAAATTTCCATTTTTAGTAATGGCTGCAAAAAAGCGGACATTTTGTCTTATTTTAAGGAATTTAAATAAAGAACTTGATGAATTTCCTTAATTATGGCTTAATTAACGCTATAAATTAACGGAAATAAGCATATCTAAAAACAAAATGGCGGTTTTACGGCTGCCATTTTGAAATATATTTTCCTGTATTCTTCTGAGGTGTTTAACTGAAAAATGAGTTACTAACCTTATATCCTTAGGGTCACGGACCTGCACATCCATGATATAAAGTCATGTTTAGTCTCAAAATATTGGACGTTGCTAGGTCTATAAAGATAATTTATAAAGATACCACTCTTCTAAAAATGATCTTTAAAGACAGATCTTAAAAGATCACGGAAATGGGTAATCGGATATTCTTGATAAACTTACCAGAAAACTTTTAATTCACCAAAGAAAAATCTGCCAGGTCTTTTTAATGAATATGTATGCTCTGGTCAGGACTCTGGGTTATTGGTCCTTGGATGTTCTAAATGTTGCAAATTGGAAGTTCCAATAAACAGAGTTGAGAGCAATTCCCTGAAAGGTCTCAACGTATTTGATGTGAAGGTATTTTGTTTACAATTTATTTCAAATCTAATCTTCAAATCTGTTAATTCGTTGCACTTATTGTCAGTCAATGCATGTATTTCTTTGATTTGATTAAATTGATGTTTCAATATATTTATGATTAGCACCAAATTAATACCGAGGAAGCTTTTGGAGACATCACTTTCATCACTCTTAGTGTTGTCTTTCATAAAATCGGCCAAAATTCACAAAATGAGTTTCAATGAAGAGAAAGGTATTAATTGTCACACATTTGTATCAATTGATGGCTAAATACAATTATTTGTCGTTTGAAAGTTCGTTACGTTTCGATGCCTTTGGAAGAGAAGCGAAGACAATACAAATGCGATAATAATTACAAGACATTGGCTGACATAACCACTTGGAACCAATACGCAAGACTTAAGAATATTGTCAACAAATTTTCCTCTTCTGACCATATCGTCAATCGAGACATCAATGAGAAGGTGTCTGTTTTTGTCGGTGACATCACTGCTCTTGAGATCGACGCCATCGTCAACGCCGCCAATCAACAGCTTAAAGGAGGCGGAGGAGGTCTGACACCAATTCCCTCTTTTTTGGTGAATTATAATCATTGGAATGAATTTTTCAGTTGACGGCGCCATCCATTCAGCCGCGGGTCGAGATCTACTTCAGGCTGAGTGCCGGACACTGAATGGGTGTCCGACCGGCACCAGTAAAATAACCGGTGGCTATAAACTGCCCGCAAAATGTAAATCTCGTTTAATTGTTTGAATACTTTATTTATATATATTTTGTGGTCAGATATTATCCATACAGTCGGACCCGTCGGTGAAAAGCCGTCACTACTTCAGGGCTGTTATCGCACGGCATTGGAACTGTTGCGCGAAAACCAACTCAAGTCAATTGCCTTCCCCTGCATTTCGACCGGTGTTTATGGCTATCCCAATGAAAATGCTGCTCAGATTGCGTTGGGTACAGTCAGGAACTGGTTGGATACCAGTCCCTACGCCAAAGAGGTGGACAGAATCATATTTTGTTTGTTCCTTCAGAAAGATATCGATATTTACGACAAACTGATGCCAACATATTTTCCGGTCCAATAGATTGCTATCAAAAGTTAATCTCAATTTTCTAAACGAGAAAATCATTTATTAATTGATATTTAAATTTCGATATATTTTTATCGATTAATCAAATAATTAGTTATTTTAACCGAACTTTGAGTAAAATATTTGATACTTAGAACTGAAATATTCCTTAAATTAGTTGAGGATTGAGTGAAGAGGACCGGTAGGTCTCTCGTATTGCTCAGCACCAAATTATTGCTAATCATGATATTATTGCTTAAGACAATTCAATTGATCTAGCTATTGATCTGTCCAGTTTCAATTTTGGGAACAAAATCAGAGGGGGTCTGCACTGATGTCAACACAATGACGTACTTTATGAATGGCCTTAAATGTGATTTCTTTTTATGTGTAAATAAACTGATTTTGAATTGATTTAAATTATGAATAAAATGGTATTTTTGCCAAAACTTGTCTACAATTTTGTGGCCAACAATCATATGAATCATCGGTTGATCGCAAACAACCATTTGATACGAAAATGTAATTCACATCAAGTGATCCGATTCTTCAGTTCAGTCGAAGAAAGTAAAGAAAATAATGGCATTAAAGAGCAAACGGATCCACTCTCGGAAAGAGCCCGAACTCTTGTGGTGAGTCCGGAACAGAGCATTAAGTACTTGCAGAGCGATGCCTACAAAGAGGCGTACGGTCACCATAAGGTGTGGCATCTGTTCCGCCGCAACTTCAAGGGTCAATTCTCTCCGATCCGGTCCAGGGGCAACTGCATTATCGAGGGAATGGTCTGGACAACCAATCCGTGTCCCATCTGTCGTGACGAGTATCTGGTGCTACATTACTCAAACCTGGATCTGTTGAATCAGTTCATTAACCCCCAGACCGGATATGTCTACGAAAATACAATTCTCTGTCTTTGTTCGGAACAATACGAAAGGCTATTAGTGGCCATCAATTTGGCCAAAAACTACGGTCTGATCACATTTGAAGTACCGCTCCGGACATATGACTATAAGGAGTATTATAAGGACTCTCAACACAACCATATCTGTAATGAACACAAACATTAAAATTAATAGTCATTTGAATAAACATTTTTAGTCATTTCTGTCGTGGCTTTCATTAATTAATTGATTTTACGAATTATAAGTTATCATGGTTGACTCTTCTTTATTATAATTCACTAAATAATGACCTCAATGTCTTCAAATGATTGCAGAGAAATTGATTCTGTTGAAAATCAATGTTTTTATGCAGAGGTGGTCAATTGTGGGTAAAAAGAAAACCCACTCCCCCTCCGAGCCAACAAATTTTTGAGAAAATTTGGGATTTTTTGTTGTTGGAAATGGGTGCCGGGAAATCCACAATTTTACTCTTATTATAATGAATTTAGTCTTCAAATTTGCAAAATAGCCTAAACTTGTTTTCGTTTAAAATCGCCAAAAGCTTATTTTTGAAAAAAAATAGCCGTCTCCGGTTGATTTTGGCCAAGTACACCTTCATACCCTTCTGAAAACGTTTTGATTGACCATTTCTGTTTTATGAGTACCCCGTGATAGCTTGCTGATCTCTTTCCAAAGATACATTCACATGAATTGGATTATTATGAGAACTAATTAAAATAACTGACACATAAGGATATAAAAATTGATTTTTCCGGATTAAGTCCAATGCGATTGGAAAAAATAGTTTAGTTTTGACTGACTGTTAGTGATAAGCAAGCATAACTGTTTAAACAATTTTGATAATTATAAAAAATAAACTATAAAAATTAGACAAAATAAACTTGCTGTTTATCTTTTTATTTGAATTTTAATCTGATAATTTACGGCTCAAACCACGGAACGGTCTCTTTTGGAAGAGTTAATGCAATTTCGATGAACTTTAGTTAATATCAATAATTATATTCAAGTCTTGAAAATCAATTCAAATTTGACTTCAGACGACTTTGAAAATATTCTTATATTCTTTTCTTACAAACATTTAGTAATAGAGTTATTAAAAAGACTTTTCGAGACTTTTTGTTGGCACCCCCACCCCCCTCCCAAATGCACATCACTGATATCTGTGAAAAATATATTGAATTATATTTAATTACTATTAACTAATCGATGGTTTATTAGATGAGAAAAACTAAGAAAATATATCAATAAACGGAATCAAAGTTTGAGGTGAGCTCTGGAACAAGTCATTGAACTTTTAGAATATAAGTTAGAGGGCAAGTAGTCGAGTAAGTGGGCTAACACTCCAATGGCATTCAGTTATCCAGTTTTCCTGTTTGAGTTCAGATTTTTACCCTGAAATGACATCTGAAACTACAACTTCTTTGATGAGATCAACTTATGATCAACTTCTGGGACTCGCAAACAATGTTTAATTGCATCGCAATTCCCAATTTGTGGCCCATTCCTGAGCTGATGCACTGAATCGTCCTAATGTTTGCCTCATCCCAGACCTCATCAATCGTTTAGAACGGCATCAGTTTGTAGTAGACTTTGGCTGAACTCAAACTTTACTAACAGTTTTGTAATTATTTTTGTTTTAAAGTTTTCTTTGAACTTTAAATTAAAGCACAAAATAATGAAAAACTCAAACATTTCTTGTCGTGAGTATTATTTTGGAAATTTTTTTAAATTTCTATTAATCTTGCTAGACCAATTTGTCACTCCAACTAGATTTATGTTTTTATATTTCTGAAAGTGTTGTCGAATCTGAGGTTTTGATTAATGGGATTTCTTTCTCAAAGTCCATCATCTGTTTTTGTTGAGTGCTATCTTCACAGCATTTGTGGTCACGTCTGCGGACATAAGCGAAGCTAAGAATGTCACCGAAATGAACTCTAATGATAGTCAGATGGTTGGGTCGGATAAGTCAGCGAATGGCCGATCCATAAAAGATAATTCAAATAATGGGTTGGAAAAGTCGAAGCGAAGTGATCCAAAGGGAAATAAGGACAGCATTCGGAAGGAGAAGGATATGTATGACATCATGCGCTTACATCAAATCAATGCCAACAACGACTACAATAAGGAACTGAAGGTAGACCTGGAAAAGAAAGAGAAGGGGAAGTTGCAAACTGTTGGCGGCGTCTTCGGTGAGATTATTGCCGTAATCGTGTCCGAAGTGGTCAAACTGTTTGGAAATATGGTCAGTGATGTGGCCCGAGAGGTGACCGCTCACGGATTCGTTTCTGTTTTCAAACAATTCACTGATTTGACCGGAATATCAATACCGGAAAACATTATTTGAAATAATTTATGATTTATTTATTTACATAAATATTATTTATTTATTTATTTAGTGTTAAGTTTTCATAAATTTTAATTCTTATAAAAAATGTTTTCAATCAAATGACTTTAATATTGTGGCTTCAATTCGTGTAAAGTATTAAAAGCAATTTAATCGTAAAATAGTCTAAAAATTATTAGTTTAAATAATAAATGGTTACATTTTAAGATTAATTAACAATAAACGCCTTCTTTTGATTTGTACAAAAAAATTTATAAAAATAATTGAACTCCAGTTCAATGTCCGGACAAAAAAGCATTTAACTCAAATACTTGACTTTTGACATATGGAACCTGGTTTATTTTTAGCCCGATTTTAGTAGTTTTTATCCCAAATTAAAGGTCAAAATATCCCCTTTCTAGAAGTGTTTTAGTATTCAATAAGTTTGAAGCAGAGTTACAATTTACAGTAACTTGTGACAAAGTTGGAATAAAAATTGAAGGAATTTACATACAAAACAATTTTACAAGTTTATATTTTATTAAAGGGTTTAAACTCTGTTCCACAATTAATGAATTTTGAAAGCTTTAAATATTACCAAAGCATTGGGTCAACAGATCGGATTATGTATGTCCTGCATAAAATGAAATTGTAATGTACCTGAGAGTGGTTATACAAAGGGGCTAACTGAAGGGAGCCAACATACTTGGCCCCTAAGTACTAAACGGAAAATTTTGAGATTTGGCAACCAATATATTTAGTACTGTGTTTCAACTCTAGGTGTTATAAAAGTCTAACAATTTGAAGAATAGTATACAATCCGGGGGTCAGTTCAGGAGAATTAATTCTTATCTGTTCTAATTAGTTAACATATGCACTGACCATACATACAATCTTTGGGGTTCACTTTGAACAACCTTTCCGTATATTGTATTTATTTGAAGCAAAAATAACTAATAATCAAGGAATACACGACTATCACAGACTTTCGACTACTGACTGCCTTTACTTCACATAAATTCATCCTTTGGTCCCTTCGATAATAAACAGTTGTGGCGGAGGAGG
>JAQIWP010000274.1:0-30315 GCA_034695525.1 Euzetes globulus
TCTGTTCTGTCATTTCTCTCATCTAAACAGATAGAAAAATATTTTATTTTGTCTATTGATTCTATCAAAATATCTTTCATATTCAATGATATTTTAGAAATTCGTCTTCTAATTGTGCATTCACTTAAAGGAACCTTCTCAATTTGATTCATAATTTCTGGGTTATTTGGAAAAAGAGTCTTGCAAACTCAACATGCATTCTTTAATAAATTCACCATCTATTGTATATTTGAGATTTTTTGCAATATGATGTGCAACTTGATAACTTGTTAATTTATGTACCTGATCATTTGTATAATTTATATTTAATGAATTCTTTTGTTCAAACTTTTGTTTCAATGATTCATATTTTGCAATTTTCAAATTATCAGATAAATTAGCAAGCTCTTCTGATAGGTCTGAATGTTGAATAGTGAAATGTTTCTTAATGTCATAACTACGAAAACTGGTTGCCTTTTCGCAATTATCTACCAGGCAGTGTGCGAGGCCATCTTTTTCGATGACAAAGAATTCCAATTGCCACGAATTGTTGAACAATCTGTTTGGTGTTGTCTTCACTTTTTTCTGTGCGCTCATTTCTTCGATATAATCTAGATTAGATTGCCTTTGTTTTTTTATAATTCAAAAATTGTCTAGTTGAGAAACAGATAATTTAGCTAAGTTATTTCTTCTTTTTTATTTTTTACCAATTTAATAATCAGTGCCAAAAATTACTTATAAATGAAAATTTTTAAAACTATTTGAATGCTAGAATATGACAAACTTATTAATCTATTATTTCTTGAATAAATTCACTTTACCTTGGATAAATTTGCAAAAGATTAAGTGATATTTTGAATTATTGTATTTAAAAGCACTTGGTTTTAAATCTAAAACTAAATCAAAACAATCAGACATATAATGAAATATCGGTGACGTAAAATCGGCTGATCATGATCTATACAATTTGATTGGTCTTTTAATATCCTGGCGTCATAGTCCTTTTTATTTCTTTGTAACAGTTTTAAAAATTTTTATTGCAGTTCATCTTTCAAAATGCTACATCAAAATTTCTAAATTATCTTTATTGTTTTCAATTTAGTGTGTCTTTTCTTTCTATTTAATGTAACTGAATGTTTGGTTTGAAAAAGTTTAGTTTCAAGTTAAACTAGCCACTCACAACAAATAACATCAAGATTTTTAGACCCTGAGTGGCGCATTGGTGAAGACTGGTGTTACTCATGATTTACCCTTTTTGACCATTAACTCCTACATGTCGTTATTAGAGCCGAAAAGAGGTGTCGTTGTTAACGTTTAAAAAAGACATAGTAACCAGTTGAGATTGGGATAACTAAATGTTACAATATAAAGTTTTAAATATATTCAGACATTTAAAAAATGAATAAATTTTGAATATCATTTAATCGCCACAACTTATTTGTTTAGTATCAACTAAAATAACTTGTCATTGCTTTGAACCGACTATAAAGACATGTCGTTATTTGAAGTAACTTCTAAATGAATGACGTTAGATAATGCAGGGCAATAAACAGGGCAAACCAATGTTTTTTTCTCAAAAAAAGCCCTTAACCACTAATTGGAACATATCGAAGATAATGGTCAAAAAGGGTAATGCAAGTTTTAGTTATATATAAACTTTTACCTTTAATCTGTATTTTTCTCATTCAATTAGGCAAGATATATTAGAAGTACAAGATCGAAAGATATATGCAGGAAAAATTAGCTGAAATTACCAATGAAAAAGTTATAAATTAGAAAACCATTGTAAACAATTCAATTGATAGGAAAATTGAAATCCACGCAAAAATACAAATTCACTCAAATCAATGAACAAAGATTCAAAGCCCAAATATTTAGTGGGTCAGATTCTAGAAAAGGTTAGGGGCTTTTGAGCTATGCTCCCTTATTGTATTACTGAAATCAAATAATCTAAACATTACCTATTTGATTTTCCCTCAAACAAAATTTTATTCCAATTAGTATATTTGTCAATAATTATTCTGATAACTGAGCCTCCTTATGTTATATTCATCGTGCAATTTTTTCTATACAAAAATATAATATTCTATATATTTAAAGATGAAAAACAGTTTTTATTATATTTTTTACTCTATCTCTTGCTCTTTGAGAAGTACTGGAAAGAGGGAAAAGGGATGCTGTTGTCATAACAACATATTGAGTAATCCAACATCGCTTAAGTCATCAGATCTTTTCTCTCAGTTTTTTCTGCTAACGAGTAAACAAAATGCATAAACGAAATAATGAAAAAGCACTGATTCATAGATTTATATAGAAATATATACCATATATATATATGTTTCTCTGTATATATCTGCATCAATATATATATACATATATAAGCAGGATATTTCGTTCTTCCAATTCTTAAAGTGTAATAGCCCCTTCCTCTAGCAGTTTTAAAAATACTTGTTGTAGAAATCCGATGACTCTCTTATAGAACGGCCTTACATTTTACCAAAATTACAAAAGAATTCCGATTAGTTTTGACCACTTTCTTCAAAACCTTTTCCCCTAGACCTGTCAAAAATATTTGATTAGCCATCTCTGTATAACTATATGTTTAGAGAAAATAATATAGATTTTTATTTATTTAAAGAATTTTATGCTAATTTTGAGCTTTTTCTGAAGCGAAATATTTGAAAAATAAGAAAAACATAAAAACAAGCATTATATGAATTTTTTTTGCAACGACAATAACGTTAATTTTTATATAAATTGAATACATTTAAAATGAAATTATATTCTCCGAACTTATTTCCGTCAAATACATTAAAATTTTTGTCTTAAATTCAATATTTTATCGAAAATATTTAAGGAACATTTTCCTTGATTAATTATGATCTCTCACTCTCTCTCGCTCTCTCTCTCCCCTCCCTCGCTCTCCCTCTCCATTTAAAATAGAGTTCTAAGTAAGTATTTTAATTCAAAGAATTAATGAGATTTCAATTAGATTCAGAGTTATTTCAAAGAAACTTTTTTCCCAAATAATTATGAGCTAAAAATCTAATATTTAAATAGAATAATGAATTTATTAAATATTTTCTGATATCATTTTCACAAATTTTTCTTCAACTACTCGAATGATAATTACAGATTACAGATCTGTATTTTCAATTCATTAATACTTTAATCAATTTGTTGTCGAATATTCTATAATTCTATATAAAAAAATAAAAGCAGATAGATTTTTCCAGAATCATTTAATTTTGTATTATTGATAAATATTTGTTAAACAAATATTTTCACTTAAATTTTACCAGAATATTCTCTCGTCATTTGAAAGTAGTTCGTAAATGAAATGAATGCCGAAATGAATTTTTAATTTCAATCGAGGCACGCATTTTGGATAAAAACAAAAACACTTGAAATATAAAATTCTATGATGAACAAGGTGTAGACTTTTATAGAGGATATTGTTTCGTCAAAATGGCGACCATTTCGTTGCTTATTACTGCCTTAATTTAGTTTAAACTATGGTTTTCTATCAATGGAGTCATCAAATCTTAAACCACGTGAACCATTCCTTCAGAAGCTTCCAAAAGTGAAACCCTATGTCATTTTAATAAACAAAAAGAAGTGCAGTGTATTAAAATGTTAAAAACCAAGGGTGTGCAAGGGGAATTTCCTGAAATATCCCCCCTAGGTTTGAAAATTGGCTTTAGGGGAAATACCCTATCAGGCTTGGGGAAGAAAAAATGGCCATTCCATGTTGAATTATTAAGTTTTTAATGCGCTTCTAGTTCGATTTGGGTTGTACGTGCGATAATTACGTTTAAAAGAGATGCACCTTCTCTTAATCGTTACCTATTTTGACATCGGATATTTCAAGCAAACAAACAAAAATCAAAATTAGCCAATTCCCTATTTTGATCATTTTTCTGATCCTTGGTTCTCAATTTTAGTTTGATTTTCCTATATTTTTGTATTTTGTATTATTATTATTAGATATTAAACTAAATATTAAACTAAAATGCATTCGAGGATAATATTACAAACAAATATTATATCATTTTTATCTAACTTTTCTCTCTTTTTTTCAGAATACAGACGAAGCTCTCTATTTGTTCTATGAAAATGTGAGACTTACTGGTTTAGAATAAACCTTTGAATTGACTTGACTTTTGATTCAACAACTAAACCTTGCAAAAAACTTCGTGAGTGAAGAATTGTTTTTTCAAAAAGGACGAATAAAACTTTTTTGCTGTAAGTTAATTCTGTAAGTTAATTTATGAGAATTATATTGTAGTTAAAAAAAATGCTCATTTATTGCGCCACTGAAACTAATAATGACAACAAATTTTAAACTAATTATTGTACTTATATGATTGCCAAGGTTTTCAAACAGAATAGTCAACTACTTGTAGATGAACAAAGTCAATTCTTTTTTTGCTGAATATAAAACCCGAAAAGCATTTTGAAATAATAATGAGTTTAGACTTTAGAACCAAGCTAAGATTATATCTTCTGTTAATCATCACAACAAATAGTATTATTATGTATAGCATAGGAATATATTCGGCACATATATAGTAATTATAATCAAATTATCATTTTTTCATTTTTGTTTTGGTTTCATAATTTCTAACAAAAAAGGAATACAATTCTGATCTTTACGTGTGTTTTACGCTTTGGGATATCAAAATGCGATCTGCAATTAAATGCTAGGGCATATGGTGTGCTCTTTGGGCTAACCCAAATTAGGGATTAATCACTTCAATATTCTCTTTGTAGGGGACATGTAGGGGACGTTACTCTATTAAGGTCAAAGATTCTGTCTATTTAGAATAAAATATTTAATTTCCAAGAATGAGCTTGATAAATTTCTTGAATTTGTCAAACCCAATTTTCATTCGATCAACACTAAAAAAAAAACTTTTTCTCAGCACAAACTTTTGATGAGATCTACTCTTTCATGTCTAAACATTCCTTTATACCTGTCCTTAGAGTATACAAAAAAGTCTAATCTATATATAAAATATTAGATCAAAAAAATAATAATAATAATCGGAATATTGTGTATATCGTAATAATAATAAAAAATAATAATAATTGCGTTCAATGAGAACACAAACACGAAATGCCTCCACACCCAAAAAATCGGTTGTTGGGTGTGACCATTATCTATGAGCACCTATACCTCACCATAAGTATATATACAAACACCATATACACAAGCAAGCTAGTATTGTGTATAAATCAGGGTTAGCCAAGCTCTTTGACTTTAGAAATGGTTAGGGGGTTATACTATAAATATTTTTAACAAATATTCAATTTTCTTGTTTTATTAATTAATTATTATCACTAATAAAACTGTCGAACAATTATTTGGCAAACGTTTATCACTATTATCCTTGGAAATTAGTGTTGAAGCAAATTTCATACAATTCATTATATGCACAATATTTTGGGACTTTTACTGGTATTTACTGAAAGGCGTAAAAAATATTTATGTTTTTATTTTTGGAAACAATAGTTTTATTTGAGATAAAACTAATGCATAAAATATTGAAGAAATAAATCCTCAGATAAGAACTTGATTTTGTCCTTTCGTTCATTATTTTTGACATTTAAATCTAGCTTACTTTTATTAGCTTTTTATCACATCAAGCCAATATAGTTAAAACTATACGTACTTATTGACTGAGGCCATAGTGTCCTAACTACTGACTAATGAAACTTTTGTCTAAACGCGATTGAATGACACATTCATTTGCGGACATACATACCTCAAACACACTCCAACACACACAGCATAGACATGTTTGTATTCGCTAAATATCAGTGATAATTATGAAAAACATTATGTTATTCTGTTTTATCCATGCTCATTATTAATGTATATTTTAGTTATTCATTCAATTATTAATGGCTGTACTGAGAATTGCATTTTTTGTCGTTTAATTTTTACACTGAGTTCCAGATCTAAACTAAGCTTTGATTAATTCTATTTGTTTTTCTTTAATTTACTTATAAAGCAATCTCTCTCTCTCCCTCTCTCTCTCTCTCCCTCCCTCTCTCTCCCTCTCTCTCTCCCCTCCCCTCCCCTCCTTTCCCTCTCCCATTAGAAAAATCATAATATTAATATAATCTTGGTTATTTTGATATAGAAATAGAACTGGAATCTTAAATAAATTAGAAGATCTGAAGAACAGATGTATGGATGGAATGGTTAAGAGAATTACCGCTGTTTTGATATATTCGATACGACGACAGCGTAAGAGTTTGTGCCGTAAGAGTGCCAACAAAAAGATGATTGAATTTGTTTCGGCCGGAAAGTGCATTAACGCCGGCAGAAAGGATGCAGAGAAGTGCGCCAAACAGGCCTTGGATCACATCGTCGGCATCAAACATATCGAGGATAAAATGAAAATACCTAATATTTGCTGGTATTCCATTTTAAATCTAAATTTAGCATGCAAGCCAATAACTTTCTGTTTTCAATTATAACCAATTGTTATGTCTAATTGTACTCGTTTACATTTTTAGGCCTGATGTCTTAAACAATTAGGCTTATACCTTGCTTAAAATCATATTATTAAGTCACTAAAATATTTATTAATATTAAATCGATAACTAATAGTTTATTAGTATTTTAACAAAGAATTGCCAAGCTATCATTATTAAATAAAGCTTAAGCAATTAATTTTCAAACATTTAGTCTCATCTAAGTAGCATACTCACATTTGACTGGTTGATTATATTAATTTAAAACATACTGAACTTAATTTTGAATGACTTTTGCAGCACTTTTGTCAAAACGAAGAACTGTTTGATATCAGTCGGCCATAAGAACAAACTGTGCACTGAAGAGCACATTAATCTTCTGGTCAGGAGGTCTGAACAGATCAGTAGCGGACCTATGAATATGGCCTGTGGTGACTACAATGAAGAGACTGACCGATGCGAAAAAATAAAATTGCCTCGACGAAAGAAGGGCGAAAAACTACCCAAGAGCTTTTTGATGCCATTGGTTGACCTCTTTGAGAGCTTCAGTCCCGACTAACAGGGACTTAACTTTAATGAAAATTCCTTTTCATTCTCTTGAATGATCCAATTTATGAATTGTTTTGTTTGCTTGTTGATTAATTGCTAAATTTTATTAATAAAAACTATTAAGATGTTGAATAGTATTTAATTTGTTCAACTTCTCAATATATTAGAGCTTTTGCACAAACAAAAGCCAAATCATTGTTAAAACTGACACTTAACTTAATTATTTAAAATAGATTGCTCTTGTAATTCTAATTTTTAAAGAAGTAAAAAGTGAAATTAAATTGAATAGTTGAAAATAAGTTTAAAAATTAAATTTAAAAATTATCGTCAGTAAACCAATTATAATTGTGCTTATTCTGTTAAGTATATTGTGATTATCAACAGTGTTTTGTTACAGTTTTTGTAATCTACATAATTTTAGTTCTGCTTGCTTAAACTTTTGATCAAATATCCTGATCTAGAATTACATTTTGTACAGAATTTAATCTTTTGGAATAATAAAAGTTCTAAAGTTTGCAAGAAAATGCATTTAGTTAATTGGTAACTTTACAGAAGTTGAAGAAGCAACAAAAATTGAAAAGTCCCTTTCAATTCATTAAAAATTTCATGATCAATTGAGATAAGCCAATGTGCAACCAAGTGACAGTATAGAAAGAATCTAGTTTGTATGACAAAATGACCTTTTAATTTGAATCTTATATAACTTAAATAACTGGAAGCAATATTTTGTCATATTTTCACATTAGTTCGCGAATAGAAATGAGGAAAAATATCTTTTGCAACACATTTATAACACAATTAACCATCGATTTCATCACTTATTCGGAACAGTTTTAAGTGAAAATTCAGATATGAATCAGTGAATAATCACGTAGCTACTTTAAATAGCAAAAACATTCAATTGGTCAATCTTTAAGGTTAGGATTTATTGAAAACTAAACGAGAACAATTATTAATCTGTCAGGAAAAATGAATAATAATAATTAGCTAATTATTTTGTTTTGTTACAAGAATATTGAAAAAAAGATTCATTAGAAAAGTAGTTCATTGAAACGATAAGTTCATTGAAAAAGAATTGAATGAAAAATTAAACATTTTTGAATAAATGATTGATTGCTGGAAACAATTATTTAATCTGAAGACAAATAAAACGTCTATTTTTATCAATACTCAAGGATTAACGAAATTCTCGGCTCATTTTTCTTAAGTCCGGCCAATTATAACACAGTTTAACTTTAGCACAGAGGACTACCCTTGGCTTATATTTTTCCAAATACTCTTTACTATCACTAAACTCTTCGCTTAAAATATTATTATTATTACTTAGAATTTCATAAGTTTTTGATCGAATCCAATGTTTTGATACACTGTTTGTGTTGTAATTAATTTATAAAAAAAGTAAATAATTTTGTTTCAACTCTTATTTAACGAGTTTTTCGGTTATTATCAAACCATTTGTCGAAAGTACATAAAAGACTTCGAAGCTATTGGCAAAGACTTTTTACCATTTATTTATCTAGTAGTTTTTTGGATTGAAAGTTTACTTGATAACTTATTCAAAATGATAATTTTTAGTTCGAAAAGCTGTTTGATATTATTTAATGTATTCATCTTGCTCAACTTAATAAATGCTCAAAAAGATGTTGAAAAAGCCAATTCTACTTCGACACAAATTTGTAATAAGAATACCAGGAAACGAGTGGACGACCTGTTGGCCAAAGTGACCACTTATGGCAATTCTGGCCGAAAGTTCCCCGAAAATACCGAACAGTTACCTAAATATTGCAAGTATTAAATGCTTTTATTGATTTTAGTTACAACTTATCAATTGATAGAACATTTTTGTAGTTATGCAATCTGTAATGTTTACCTGATAATATTTCCTCATTCTACAAGATAAAATAGATTCAACATTGACTCAAATTTACTTTCCTATTTCTTATATCATATAACTTGAGTGTTTTTTTTTATCTTGAAAAGATATGCCAGAAACTTTCCTTATATTCAAAATTTTTAGCTCGAGGTTACTTTTCGATTAAATTTAGGATTTTTTTTGTAAATATGTAATATGAACCAAAAGTTCAATAAACCTCAGTGAGAAGGGTCATTCCCGTCTTTAAATGTCTATTTTTTTACCCAGATTTTGATTTATTTATGCTAGCTTATTTATTCAATATTCTAGCTTTAAATACTTTCTTTAAAATGATAATAGAATTTTCTTTGCACTAAACTCTTGGTTACTTTAATCTTACAAAATGCTTACTCTACAGTGAAAGCAAAGGTTTAGTCGTAAGTATCGAGTCATTGAATAAGAAGTGTATCGAAGGTCTGCCAAAACGAGTGCTGACCGTCAGTATATTCACTGTTAAATCGGTGATCAGACAATTGTGTAAAAAAAATAATAAATTGTTGCCGGAGTATTTTGAAGCCGCAAAATGCATAAACACTGTTCAGAATCAGGTAATCGCAGATCGAATTCCTTGTTTCAAATATATTATACATATTTCCCACAACAAACAAATGCCGGAAAAATAGGTCGGAAAGTGTTTCAGCAAAAGTATCGATCATTTGCTTGGAATGCAATTTGCAGTCGAAAAGCAAAAGATTCCAATGGCCTGTTGGTGAGTTCATTATAATTGATTTATCTAGTACGTTCCATACAATAGCTTAGAATAATAAATGATAGCTAGGATAATTAAAAGCCAAGAATCATGTTATGGGTTGAAGTTATTTTAAATACTATTACAGTATTTTTTGCCAAAATTGTAGTTTCAAATAAGCTCTAATAGAGCGGAATAGAATTAGCTCTATTATTTCTGCTAGTTCGTAAATCACTAGAATTTCTTTAGCTTGTTTCACCAAGACATTAAACAGTTTAATTAAGATCTTTCAAATAAATGTTAGGAACTAACTTAAAATAGAGAAAACATATTTTTAAAATACATGAGCTTTTTTGCATGTGTTTTGAAATGTTGTCATTTAACTAGTTGCTTTAATTTTGATTTCTGTCCAGTGAATTACCAAGACTGAGATCATGTGTGGAAGACGTGCAGAAGAACATAAACTTATGTACGGAAAAGGATATCGAGTCGACCAATAGGTTTATCGACTCAATTATTGGCAATTCTGTGAATCTGTTGGCCTGCGGTGAACACGTGGAAAATTCCGACAAATGTGACAAATTGACCGTGCCAAAAAAGAAAAAGAGTCAAAGACGACCAAGGTCACTGATCATGGCGTTCCTTCATCTCATTGAAAGTATTCCAGAAGTGGAACAGGAAAACTGAATCATTAATTTGAATGACATTTATATGTTTTTTACTCCTTTAAATTATTATTATTATTATTATTATTATCAAAGAGTAATTAAATATTAAATTAAATATCTTTAGTATTTTTTTTGCTTGTTTAGACTGTTATTTATTTTGATTTTTTTGGAATATCTTCAAAAGTAATCATTGAGTAAACTTCTGGAATACAATTTGAACTTTAATTTCTAGACATTTGAAGGAAATTTAATAAAAATTTCTATTAACTTAATTAAAATTGCCTGAAACATCATTGAATAAGGTAATTTCAATGAAATAAATTGTAAATATTTTGCTTTTCAAGACTGGGATATACTTGTATTAACTTTGAGAATAGTAGGCAGGTTCAATTGAAAACATCAATGAAAAATATAATTAAATCCTCAACCAATCAATCATTGAATTCTTGATTAAACATAATTTTCCTGAAATCCTTTTGAATGAATGAAAAGACCATTTTTCTGCCTGCAATCAATTCAGCCTTGTATTACATTTTCATTTATCTATCAGAATCTTATTTACGTTTCATGAAATACTTGCGATAATTATAAACTTATTAATCATTAAATTTTTTACATACTTTCACCGAAAAACTCATTTAAAGACATTTCTGGAACGGGTTTTGATCCATAGATTGATATATAAGAAGACTTTTGTTGATATTTTTTAATAATGAAATCTGACATCAATTTTGAAAAATACTTTTTCTGAAAAAAATATTCTTGCATTCATTTATTTGTAACAATTTCAGCAAAAAAACTGTAAGCTTTTAAATAAAACAAGCTCGTTAATAATAATTTTAAACAATATTATTGATTGGACTTGGTCGGTCCGCTGTTCTTAATTCTCTGTTGAAGAAAATTCAAGTCAAATAATGAATTCTTCATTTGTTCTTGCAATTCTATTAACACTGTGCATAAAGTTTTGGTTTAGTTGGAGTTTAAGCACCGGTTCATCCGCTGAAGTAAATTGTGATAAGAATACTGTGAAAAGAATTGACGATTTGGTGTCACGTCTGACAACTTATGGCAATTCTGGCCGTAAGTTCCCGGAAGCTCCTGAGGAAACTTCCAAATATTGCAAGTAATTTACAGCAAAACTTGTGATTCTGAGTAAATTTCAACCCTTTTCTCAATTGTTTCAAAACAGTGAAACCAAATCAATACTCGAATCCATCGATAAGTTGAACAAAAATTGTTTGTCGAAAGGGTTGGCAAAAAATATTCTGTCCGTTGGAATGTATACCATTACAAAGAAGCTGAAGAGGAACTGTGGCAAAGTGGCAGCCGATGTGACCCCGGCTAACTATGAATCTGCTAAGTGCGTGAATAAGGCTTCGAATTTGATTAGCAAATGTTTCACCAAGGGTATTGATAATTTGCTTGGCATTCAGTGGGCTGAAGAAAGAAAAAGAATACCATTGGCTTGTTGGTGAGGTTAATTTTATTTGATTTAAAACTAACATGATCCAATCGGTTGGACTATCGATTAGTAGTCTGAATAATTGGATCATGGTTTCTATTTTTATTTTAAAAATATTTTTTTTATTAAATATTTTAATTGTACTTGCTAAAATTCTTCTCTTATTAGTGAAGTGTCAAAACTGAAAGAATGTATATCAAAAATAGTGGAGAAGGTGAACATCTGTACGGAAGAGCACATAGAAGTGACCAATCGGTTCATAGACTCAGTAATCGGTAATTCGATGAGCTTTGCCTGCGCTGAGTATAACTCAGAGACCGATAAGTGCTCGACAATGAAAGCGCCCAAAAAGAGAAAGAGTCAGAGAAGGACTAAGTCAATGATTGTGGCATTCCTCCAGCTTTTTGAGACTTTTCCCGAAGTTGATAAAAAAGCTGAACAATAATTTTAAAACAAACAATACTTCCATTTCATGCTTTCATTTGTACAGAAAACTTCACTGTTTATTGTTTTGTTTGTTATCATTTCATTTTAAAAAATATATCTCATTTAAAGAATCAAATAAATCTCATTTTTCTCTTTCATACATTTTCTCTGTAATTTCATTTATATTTCTTTCGTGCTGGTATGAGCAAGGTGATTAATTTTAACAAAATTGATATATGCTTTAATTCTTGTATCTAGTCTAAAAATTGAGCTTATTTTTATGAGAAAGGATTTGAAATAGACTTTTTACTTATTGTCATTCTTTAATAAACTATTTATAAATAATAATTATGAGTTACTTGGATATTTTAAATGATATATCAAGCGGTTGATCAATTAATTGGGTTTCATAAAGGTTATTACATTACATTAGACTTTTTCTAAAACTTAATATCATTTGATAAACCACCATGTCACTCAAAATGAAAAAACAAGCAAAAAAGAGTATAGGTTACTTAAAATCTAATATTGTTAAAGTTAATGAATTGTGTCATCTTTTCTAATCATAGACATGGAGAATTTCCCTTTAATAATAAATAAGTAATCCAGCCCCTTAGTCAAAGAGAAATTAAGTCTGTAAATGCAATTTAAATATAATACACATATCAATTACTTGTAAGCATGATGAATTTCTTAAAATATTTCTCAACTAACTAATCAATTACACCATCAAATAAATTATATAAAGAATTTAAATAATGAAAGGGCTGCTCATATAAGAGCTGGATAAGTATGAAAGAACAAAACCTTTTTGAACAGAAGGAAAACGCCAAGTTTACAGTCTATTTAGCGATAACATGTCTATGACACTTCATTCGCAATGGGCTCAGACCTTGGACTAATTCAGTCCCCAAAATTATTTATCATTAAATTGTATTCATTTTATTATTTAACTTTGAATAACAATAGAAAGTTGTAATTATTTTCAAACACAAACCAAAGGATACAAAAACCCAAATCTCATTCATAATAACAATAATTACATGATAGGAAAACTTGAAAATCAAGAAAAATAACTTATTTAACTATAATATCAATGTTATTTCTGATGGTACTTTGTAAACAAGGGGAATTTTGTTCATAATTTGAGGCTTAAGTAAATCTAACAATTAAAAAATAGCATTAAAAATGAGAATTTAATCATAAATTTTGATATCGACATTGAATTTAAAGCTAAACAATAAAAAAAACTGTTCACAAAATTTTCAAGGAAATTTAAACATACTTATTTTTCTTGTTTAATTAAACATTTTCGAAGCACTGGTTCTTTTAAACTAAATATTTGTGAGAAATAATTTTTTTCTCACATTTTCTCTTAAATGATTGGGAAATTGAGTGAAGAAATTGTGTTAAAACACAAATAATAAAGTCATAACTTATAGGAAAAGTGTAAAACTGTGTCGTTTGCTATAGAAATATATCTGAGAAATAGCTTTTTAATTAACACAGACTTTGATTAAGGGCTCATTTTTATTTTAATTGAAAAGTAAAACATGTTTTATTTTTCTGTGCCTTTTAATTAAACAAAGGATCTTTAGTCTTAATAGTTAACAAGTTAATAATAATATTCATTTGGGTTTCAAGTTTTTGTCGGAATTTATTGTTTTATTTGTTAGGAATTCAGTGAAAATGAAAGTTTTATGCGGTTTCGCTATTTTTATGCTGTGCTCAACTAACTATGTTCTAGCTCAGTCCAATTCTACGTCAACGAAATGCAGCAAGAAGACTTTCAAAGAAATGGACGTGATGATTGCACGATTGATGACATTTGGAAATTCTGGCCGAAAGTTTCCCGAATCCAACGCTGATGTCACCAAATATTGCGAGTAAATAAGCTTGATCTCTTAGATTTAATATTTCGAAATACTTAAAATAATAGTTGCCAATTTACCATGTTTGATAAGTAAAATTAGTAGAGCTAAAGTTTTAAATTTATTATTCTTGATCTTAAAATTTAATATAGAATTCAAATAACAAAAAAAAAGATTCATGGGAAGTTTCAGTGTATTTTAGTTTGAGTTAAATATCCTATCTATACCTACTTGCTCTATGACAAGAGCAGACTTAATACAAGAATTTTGTTACAGTTTTTAAAAAAGTTTTGATTTTAATTAATTTTGAATTAGTGAAACAAAATCAATGGTCAGCAAAATGGAAAAACTGAACAAGAATTGTATGAAAGGACTGGTAAAACAGGTGATGTCTGTAACCTTGTATTCGGCGAAGAAGACGTTCACACAGTTGTGTCGCAAATCACAAAACAAAAGAATACAAGAATTAATTGATTCGTCGAAATGTCTGAACAAAGCCAACAACGAAATACAAAAATGTTATGACAATACGATCGACCACTTCATCAGTTTGAAGCAGGTCGACAACAAGGTCAAAATACCCATGGCATGCTGGTAAGTAGGGCTCTTCTTAAACACTAAGCTCCTTAAATAAATACAAGAATTCTTCTATTTCATTATTTTTTCAATCAAGTCAAAATAAATAAAAATTTAAGTAAGTTTTTTTTCTTATAATAACTTACTTAATAACTTACCATAGCCTTTTAATATGAAATGTATTTGCTTAATCTTATCAGAAAAATGTTCTCTCATCAGTTGAAACCCTGAGGGGGTAAATATCTTGGGATACAATGAAAGATTAGAAATATTTAATTTTCTGATAAGATTAAGGAAATATTTCATATAAATTAATTTTAAATGTTCACTTGCATATTTTAAAGGAATGTAAGAATTCCTCTCAAATTCTTCCTCAATGCAAACTTATTAAAATTTTAAGGGTAAATTGAGTGAGCAATAATTCATGATAATGAATCAAAAATCTCACACTGCTAAATTAGGTTTTGTAATTTATTATTTTATAAATTTTTTTTGTAAACTTGTCAATTTTTTAGTGCCTACCACAGAAAGAATTCTTGCATGACACACATCGGTGACAAAGTGAGCAGTTGTAGCGAAAAGCAGGTTGAGTTTGCCATCAGATTCATCGAATCGATTAGTGGTAATGCACTGAATCTGGTCTGCACTGACTATACCACCGAATCAGACAAATGCGATCAATTCAATGGATTCAAACCTAAAACTGATGCCAAACTCAGGACAAAATCTTTTTTCCTGCCACTCATCGAACTCTTTGACAGCTTTCCTGAAGTTTAAACTAGACCATTTTAGTAATTTTCACAAAACTCAGTGTTTGAGTCAATTTTCCTTTTATACAAGTTTCTCATTTTTGACATTTTTTATACTTGTCAATTTAAATTCAAAGGGTGTTCTTACTCTTTAATACCTTTCTGTACCTTTGAGGTGTGATAATAAAAAAACTCAATTTTTTACAAAAGTTATCAATTATATTATCAATTACTTATCATTATTATCTTGTAGGAAAATATTTAATTGAGATTACACTCGAATGCCAGTATAATGAACATCCGACATAATGAATTTTCCTTTATAATGAACAACTTCTAGATCCACTTCAATAGGAATTAATGTTAAAAATAGTCCCTTATAATGAACATTCCACTATAATAAGCAAATTCTTGAACCATTTGTGTTCATTATACTGGCATACTTATATTAAAATTAGCTTGATTTGTAAAAATTTCACGTATAATATAAATAGACGTAAATTTGCTATTTTCCTGAACAATTTTATTGATATTTTTTTTAAATTTACTGGAATTTCATGAATAAAATATTAGCTAGAAATTTATTTGAAACGTGAATTGATAATGATCCGATATTCCTTTCGACTATCTAGCTTATACTGTTTGATTGAAATTTAAAATAAATTATATTACTCTCTTAAGTATCGAATAATAATTTTGTAATCAGGTAAAATCTATAACTTTTATAAACCGGGCTATCAGTTTGATAAAATTTGATAAAATATAGCTAGGATTTCCCAACTTATTAGCTATCAAACAAACTGTTAAATTGATAAAAGTGATAGGAAAGTGGCATTGTATTAAAAGTTCTAAGGAATTAATAATTCTTTTTCGAATTTATTTTCTTTCTCGTTAACAAAAATGTATTTGATCTAGCTATCGGCTTTAGTTTTAAAATACTATATCAAAATTCACCATGAGTATGTAGGCCACTTTTTTTTGTATAAACAAATATTTCTGTAATTAGCAAGCACATCCTGCAAGAAACTCCTAGAATATAATGACTAATCCATATCCGCTCAATGTTATGAAAATCTAATAGTTTTGTAATACGCCATAACTGTCAGACATCAGTCCGCTTAGAGATAACATTCATGTAAAATGTAACTGTTCTTGTTCAATTCAATAAATGTGTTCTCGTCCTATTTGGTTGTCTACAAGTAAATCAGAATTGGGACTGGTTGTTCATTATAATAGTTGAACAGGTGCTCATTTTTGATAAGATTTGTTGATAACTCTGAAAAGAAGACAATATATATATATATATATATGAATTGGTGATTGATTTTACTATTTTTGAAACTCATACAAGAAGTAAGAGTTGAAAAAATGAAAGTCCTTTTATTCTGTTCACTGGTGTGCTTCCAGTTCTCTGGACTGTTTTCGAAGCCAAAAGTGGTCTGTTATTGGCCTGGTTGGCGGCTCGAGGGCACCCTTAAGCACACCCCGGAAGACATTGACCCGACTCTGTGCACTCATATACACTATGCCTTCTATGTGTTGGACGACCAGAATAATGTGGTCAAAGATAAATTCGGTGCTCAGCCCGATGTCTATCATCGTCTGCAAGCTCTCAAACAGAAGAATCCGGATATCAAAATAATTGTTTCGATGGGCGGAGACGGAGAGCCAGACGTCAAGTACTCACATCTGGTTAATAATGAGGCGCTCAGACATCAGTTCATAAAAAATACAATTCAGTATTTGCATAAATACAAGTTCGATGGCTTCGATATTGACTGGGAATACCCGGTCTGTTGGGGTGGAAACTGCAATAGAGGGCCCCAATCTGACAGAGAAAATTTTGGCAAATTTGTTCAGGTTCACTTTCTTACCACACATTGTTTACTAAACACTCTCTAACCTTAAGTAAATAATTACACAGGAATTAAGGGCAGCCTTTGATAAGGAGACCCCGAGACTCTCGCTTTCAGCTGCAGTGGTAGCTGGCCTTGAGGGTGGAGTGGTCGATCATGCTTATGATTTCAAGTCGATTGGAGCGTAAGTTGATAGTTGATAGTACTTGATTATTATTACTTAAATTGCAAGCCATTCTTAATCTGAACAAATCAAATATAGATGTACTGAATGTAGAATCAACAAAATAAGTCAATTTAACAAGTTGAGGGTTTTCACACTAAATTTGAAAGCACTAGATAATTTTAATTTCATTTATTAATTCACCAAATTAGTTTGTATTCAATTAGTTAACTCAAATTGACCAAACTCTTTGGCATGGATAATTTATTCTAAAATCAAAGTAATTTCCCCTAAGAGTTTTTTTAGGCTAGAAGTGAGTTTTTCATATCATGCTGAGTCTTTAACAAAATGAAATATGGCTTGATTTAGATAAGTTGTTCATTTTTGTTTCAATAAAAATATGAACTTTAAGAATTAATTTACAACCTGTAACAAGTTGAATTGTAATTGTAAGAGATCTTATTATTCTGAAATGGCTGATATAGTAATCAGAATTTAAATTGATCAGTTAATTTCAAACCTCTAAACAATTAAACAATTATTCATGATCAAAAATTTCTATTATAGTAATCTAGATTACATAAGTGTTATGACCTATGGGGGTACATATTCCCAGACGACTGGACATAACTCCAAGTTCGAATTCTGCAAGAGCGCTACTCAGTATTATTTTACCAAGCATGGAGTTCCCAAAGAAAAACTCCTGATTGGAGCTGCCCTTTATGGCCATACATACACATTGGCCGATAAGGACAAGCACTATGTCGGAGCTCCCATTGTTGGTAGAGGAAAGGCACCAGGCGGAGATGGAGATGCTACTTTCTATCGTCAGATATGCAACTTGGTTAAAAGACATGGCTGGACAAAGGAACAGTCAGATCATGGTCATGATCCAATTGCTTACCATGATCTTCTTTGGATCGGATATGACGACCCTTACGCTGTCTATGAGTGAGTAACAAAATGAATCGCTACCAGAATATTTTATTCTGATTTAAGTAAACCTTCTCAAAATCAGCTTGTAAAAATTATCCCTCAATTAAATTATGAAACAAAAAAAACAAATTGAGATAATAAGCATGATAATTTTTTATTTTTTTAATTAAGTAGTTATTTGTTATTTTTGTTCAAAGTATTTAAAATAAAATCTGCCTTGATTCTGTTTACAGGAAGAGTAAATGGGCCAAAGATAACGGTTATGGCGGCATGATAGTTTGGGAGATCAGCCAAGATGACTTCAAAAAATCCTGCTGTTCAGTAACCTATCCACTTCTCAGGGCCATAAATCATGGACTGTACGGCACAGGAAATGGACCTGAAACTTATGGTTGCGAACATAAATGAAATTCAAGCCTAAAGATTGTGATTAACAAGATTAAACAAATTGAAACAAATTATAAAATTTAATAAAAAAGGATTTAAATTGAATTCTATATCAAATTGATTGACAAATAATCCAGAAATCATTTGATAAGCGCTATTGAGATTAGATTTAGTATCAAAGACCCGGTTCATAGGCACCAGTGGTTGGGTTTTGCCGATAGTTTCAATTAAATTTTTAGGTCAATCGACTGGAATATAAAGTGACAATCTTTTAATCTAAAAGAAAAATATTCCATTTAAATAAATAAGGTTAAGGAATTTTGTTGCTCGATATGTTACTGAACTTTGAATTATAAACAAATTTTTGATACAAACGAAAGATAAAAGCAATTTAATGACTGTTAAGAAGCTTTTCAATGTTTCGATTACAAAATTAAATTGCCTACTGTGTTTGTCTACTCACTTCCAGCTACAGTCTACTCTCATAATTAGTCATTGAATTTTTTAATTTTAATAATAATTTAATATCTTTTTAAACTTGAAAATATTTAAGTTTCAAAAATCCAAATAACTGACTGGTCTCGGTGCAAGTTTAATTTTTGTTTAAATAAGCTTCAATATCTGCTTCAAATAGAACTTTTATAACTTGATGTAATAAAAACAGTAATATGTTCGTGGAATATGACAAATTATAAAAGAAAAATTAACAAATTTTAACGTGAGACCATTTGGTAATTATGACTTTCCTCTGACTCTTAGTATAACATAAAAATTATTGGTTAACTAGATTAATACCCAGAACATAAATTCTAATATGTCTAATTGTCTATTTAAATTAACTTTCAAGTAAAATTCTATTATATAAGAATTATATTTATCGTAATAATTCCTTTAATCACTGGGAATTACATAATACTAATTGCTAGATTACTTTTAGATAATTTAATAATTTAGTTGCCATTAGTGAAGATAGACTGTATATGGAATCTTACTTCCGATAAGACCAGAACTCTCGAAGTTAGACCACATATACCACAAGAACTAAGTGCTAAACAATCGAGAAATAGAATAATCAGCAAAAAAAATAAGCACAGAATTGGGGAGGGAGGGAGAGGGAAGAAGGGAGAGACCTGACAATAGAGATAAGTTCAGTAGTCGTCTCAATATGATTCGGGTAATAGTTTTTGGTATAGGAATCTGTGAATAAACAGATCTAAGAAAACTTGTGATAAAAGTAAAGATAAGAAAGAATTAGAATATTTGATATGAAGAGTATATGAAAGACATGTATTGAGAAAAGTTGTCACAAATCATGATTTACGCCAAACAGTAAATGTAATCCAAATGAATATTTGAATTTATTTCGTGTATTAAAGAATTGCAAAATATTTTTGCAGATTTTATTGATAGGTTCTGTTGGGTTCAATCATTCCTTCGGTGCGAATGCAAAAATTGATAGTAAAAACATTGACTGAATTATCTCTTTTTTTGTTTGTGTTTTTATAGTCCTTGTGGGAGTTTTTAAGAGCTTTTGGAGCTTTTTTTTATAGTTTGCAATCATTGGAAAAGTTTGAATTGATTCGTATTTTTGGTCACGTATTCTGTGTTTGGAAAGAATGGATTCGAAGCATGAATTCACGCGAAGTCATGACAGCATTTTGGTGGACCCCAAGACCGAGAGCCTTCGCAGCCATAAAAGAGGTCTGTCTGTGTCTTTTGCTGAACGGACAGATGTAATAATTGAGACTAAACAAGCAATGACAGAATCAATGAAGACAATGGAAACGACCGGAAAACTTGTGTTAGTTTAATTAAATTTTCGCCTCATAAGCTTGCTATTATGCTAAATTATCTATCTGATTCACTGAAATAATTGCGTTTTTGTCATTAGTAAATAAGTTACAATTATTTAATCAAGACATCAATCGGGATAAAAATAGGAATCAATTTCAAGTAGATCTTTAAGTAGCAAAATATACTAGTACCCTAAAATCCGACTGATAGCCCCACGAGTTATCCAAGAAAGTTAGAGAATTTTTAGCAACATTATGAACAGCGGGTTATCTATGGGAGTAAGGGTTATACAATATAAAAAATTATTAATTGACAAGAACTTTATTTTTTGATATTAATACAGATCTCAATGAAAATTAATATCAGATTTAGTAAAGTTAAGTATTAAAATCCTTCGAAATTATTATCAAGATCTCTTTCAGGCAACTGACTCAGATCAGATATTGGTGTTGATGACAACTTTATTAAAACATTTACATATAAGGGTTACACATTAGGGTCGGGTTATCTATTGATACTAAATAGATAATAAAATAAATATATTTTTTAAGCTGCGGGTTATACACGGGGGGACGGGTTATAAGTGGAATTTTAGGGTACAAATTTCTTTAATTTATATTTAGAATCAAGTCTTTCTGGTATATTTATATTTAGTGTTTGAGCCGAGCAATTAATATATCAGAATTTGATTTAAACATTTTACCGCAATAGCTGTTGGAACAGACATTGGAAACTACAGACAAACTTGATAGTCATTCTATATTGAAATAACCAAGATTTAAGATATAATTTTTAAAGGCTGTAAACTTAGCCATCTTACCTTTTTAAGCTAGTTGTGCTCTTTAACTCTACTTATTTTGGAAATGTTGGTATTTCGGATGAATATTCCTTTTTTAAAAAGTATAACTTTTTTGCAGGAGCATTCGTGAAGAATATTTGGCTGCACCGGACGACATGGGCTCGGAAAGCACAGCTCTTCTCAAACAATATCGGGAACGGAATAGGCTGGGCAAGGTACCCGTTAGACGTGGCTCATATCTGGAACAATTACACGGTGGTGCTAATTGGGTGGTGGGCGGATTTCTATTGGTTAGTGCAGCACTGGGCGCTGGTATTCTCAACTACCCGGTTGCTTATGATAGACTAGGTGGTATTGGTCTGGCCACAGTAGTTCAGCTAATCGTCCTAGTCATATTATCATCAACCATGCTCACTTTAGTTTACTGTTCAAATTTAAACCGGGATAACTCATATCATGAAGTGCTGTACTCGATGTGTGGCAAACGGGTAAGGGACGCGGCGGCCCTGTCTATCCTTACCTCCTGTTTCGGTATTTGTGTTACATTTCTGGTCATAATCGGCGACCAATTTGATAGGATATTCGCCACATTTTACGGGGAACACTTTTGTGATTCTTGGTACCTGAGCAGACAGTTCACAATTATGGCTATTGGAATATTTCTCATTTGGCCCATGTGCTATTTCAAAAATTTGGAGTTTCTCAAACATTTCAATATTCTAGGTAATTATTCGATGTACTTATAAGCACTTCATTAGAATAGGATCAAACTGTTCTTTAACAAAATGAGCTTCAACCCTAAAAATGTGACTTTGTCAAAAATAATATCAGCATTGCTGGCAAATGACCAAGATTGCAAGCTTTCTATGAATAGCTTAATTTCTAAGCTCTTACTTAAGATTAAGACAATTTGGTGATGAATTTTAAAATTAGATCAGGTGATCATGTGAAATTGAAAAAGGTAAAAATGATTATGCTTATTTTATTGTAAACTATAGTGAACTAAACTTGAAATTTTTGACAAATTTAATAGATTTTGGTATTATTTGTAGGAATCGCTGCAATGTTTTACATAATATTCCTTAATGTTTACGAATACTATGTTCTGGATATTAAACGCCCAGAAGTAAAGCCGGACCCCGAAAGCTCCCAAAGCCTGTTCACAGTGTTGGCCGCTATTCCTGTTGTATGTCTTGCTTATCAAACCCATGAATTGGTTGTTCCCGTCTATACTTGTCTGAAAGAGCGGACAATAAGCAACTTTGGGAAGTCAACTGCGATGGCGCTCAGCATCCTTTTGGTTCTCTATTGTTTAAGCGGTACATTCGGTTACCTGACCTTCGGTTCGACCGTATCGGCGGACATAATGCAGATGTATGACGCCTATGATCCCATTGTGGTTATTGGAATACTGGCACTGGTAGTCAAAATGGTGACCACCTATCCTCAGATAGTGCTGTGTGGTCGGGACACAATCTACCGATTACTTGTGCCTAACCAGAACGTCATCGACGGCGACACCTCTGCCAGAGAGGTCTGGTATAGGATCGGAATAACCAGTGTCTGGAATGTAGTGGCTATGGTTCTGGCCATTATTACACCGAATATTTCCATTTCAATCCAGTTTTTGGGCGCAATAGGCGCCTGCAACTCATTTATATTCCCGGGTCTCTGTATGGTAGCTCTGGCCAGACGTAGACTCGAGAATAGCTACGCTCTGAACAGAGGACTGTTGTTGGCTCTACTACTTTGGGGACTTCTAGTCGTACTCATGGGTTCAATGATGTCCATATTTGTCATAATCCGGGCCATTAATGACTTGTCAAGTTCCCACGAAAGTGAGAGGCTTTGCAAGTCTTAAATACCAGAAAATGCCAAGATCAATGTCCGAAGGGGAAGGGTTGACAGCACTGAAGGCGCTTTCAATTTAAATAATGCACAAGATGAATGAAATTCCTGGTTAATTAGTTTAGGTTATAGTTATTCAGTGAAAAATGATTAGCCCTTCCCATTGAGACAATACGAATTATATTTACCAAGGCTCAATACTTCGATTAAAAGCTCTTTCCATGACCATTACGTCACTGCAATCTTCATTAAATATATTTCTGAATTATTCACTGTTTTTAAACCAAAATGTTGTGATTTTTAGGCAAAATGTGATCATGGCTTATTACTTGATTACTCAATTTGGAAATTCTTTAATAACTTGTAATTATTTCATCAATTGATGGCATTTTAGTTTATTTTAATTCAAATGCATTTATTTTTATCTATTTTTTTGTGTTAAATATTAAATTTATTTCAAAACATTCAATACTCGGATCATATTTCTATTAAATTAATGTACAATTGAAATAAATTTGCATGATAAAACTGCCTTTCAAATTCATTCAATTAAAAATATAATTTAACTCTTTTATTTGCCTTGCTTATTTTCTGGTTATCATCAATCTTTTAATTCAAGCTCTTATAATAATATTTTAAAATAACTTTTCCAATACAATTTATTTAGATTATCAATTGATTAGTCGAAATTGAAATTAATGTAACAAGATTGGCATCTTTTTTATCAAGAACAACTTTTAATAGTATTTCAAGTTTTCTGCGAAATAATAACAAAAAACATTAGGCACTTTTTATTATATAAGTGTTATGCATATGCGGTATAATAACTACTTAAAAAGGTATCAAAATATCGATTGTTATCAATGAAAACATGTGTTTAAAAACTGTAAAGTGTAAACAAATGGTTGAAAGGACTTCCTATCAGACGACAGCCCCTATCCAAGGCTCAAATTAAGTTATTTATTCAGTGACACAGCATTTCTGACCCCAATGAACAAGGAAGTCAATTGATTTCTCCAAATATAATCAACAATCGCGGTATTTGTTAGGACAGAAATGCAGTTATCATTGCGTTCATTATCGGCACTACTCTTACTTTCCTTCACTTTCGGTACTGTTTTTGGTTATCAATTAAAAAACTTTCGCCTCAAGTATTTAAGACGAAAGAGGGACCGATTTGCCAGAAAACTGTTCGATACCGAACTCCAATTGAAAAGTCAATTGCAGTCATTGTGAACTAATCGTGTCCTAGTTCAGTTCAGTTTAGTTTTACTCAAAGTCAATTTTCAAGTTTTCTCCACGTTTTGGTCCCTTATTAGACTAGTGATGATCATTGTATTGCATGGCGGGGCGGCTAAGGTGGGGGTCCTGTTTGTTGACGACAAGTTGGCCGGCATTAAAAAGGCAACCAGGGTCGGTTATGCTGTCCTGGCTCAGGGCAAGACAGCTTTGGATGCGGTGGAGGCGGCCGTCAGGTGTATGGAGGACGACCCCAGTTTCAATTGCGGTCAGTTTTGTGGCTTTTCTGCGTCAATCAAATTATATTTGTGGTGACATTAGGTTATGGCTCGTCTCTGACCATCGCCGGCACTGTCGAAGACGACGCAATCATAATGGATGGCAAAACACTTGGCGCCGGATCTGTGGGCGCTGTCACTCGAATACAGCACCCGATTTCGTTGGCCAGAGCTGTGATGGAACGGACGGAGCATTGCTTTTTGGTGGGCACCGGTGCCGAACAGTTGGCCAAAGAGCTGGGCTTCGAGTTCGTGACCAACGAATCCCTTATCCATGAGTTCGCTCAGGTATTCATCCTTTTAACGATAATATGTCTGAAATTTATTTTTGATTTCAGAAACGACTTGAAGAATACAAGACTTTTGAGCGCACCATAAATGATGATAAGCCACAAAACACACCAAAAGCCAGCCCACAAAATGACCAGAGCTCAGAACACGACACTGTAGGCGCTGTGGCCATCGATAAGGACGGCAATGTGGCGGTGGCCACTTCTACTGGCGGACTGACCGCTCAGCGCGTCGGTCGTGTCGGCGACAGTCCTATCATTGGCGCCGGCGGTTATGCAGACAACAGTTGTGGTGCTGTTTCGACGACTGGTCAGTTCCTATACTATTCTGAGCCTCGTTTGACGCACACTTACTTTCAGGTCACGGGGAGGCTATTATGAGGACATGTCTGGCCCGACATATTATGTTCGACTTTATGAACAGTCAGACCTCCGATGGAAGTCCTAAAAGTCTTCAACAGGCAGTTGACTCATCTCTAGCAATGATGGTTAACAGAGTCGATGGTTATGGCGGTGCTATAGCTGTGGGCAGTAACGGCCAGATAGGGATTGGCTTCTCCACCAAAATGATGGCCTGGGCTTATGTCAACAGCACCGACACTATGCCTACCGTCCATTTCGGGATCAGAGAAGGCCAACATTTGACTGAAACGCTGTGAATACATTGATTTTGAATAAAATGCAACTAGCTTGTTTGATTTTCAACTGTTTTTAAATAACCTGATTAAAATTTTGATACATTGATTTTGAATAAAAAATTGTTTAATTAATCACCTTGCTGACGCACATACAATAATCAATTACGATGTAATTAAGATGCAACTATTTATAAAGCGATTGGTAAAAAAGGGATAGTTAGTTAGGTCATATAAATGAATTGTTATCTAGTATTACTCTTTGTTTTAATTCCAAAAACATCTGGGTCAAAGTTTAAGTAAATTAAACAATGTAGTAATTCTAAATTTAAATATTTAAAACAATTACAGTTCAAAATCAAGTTAATCCCTTGGGCAAATAGATAAGGTGGAAGTTGAACTGTTTCCCTGAGCAAAATGTCGGTTAGCATGGTTGAATTGGTTACTGATCCTTATCTCAGGTCATTTAACATTACGTTTATCAGATATTTGATCTAAGTTTTATAAAATTTAAATAAATTAAATAAATATAAATTTGTACTGGCAAATTCAAAAATGAGCATTTTGTTAGTAATGTATGTGTGAAACCTGAACTAATCAAGGTCTCTGACTGCAAGGTTTTCAAGAAGAGTAATTTTATTTATTTATTCACCGATTTAATCTTAGTCATAGTTTTACAGAAAAGTGACAGAGACTGCTTTTAATTAATTTTAGAACTAGGGTATTTGTGAATTGGCTTGGTGGTCTCTATTTTAAATCAATTCGAGAAATTCACAATTCATGAGATGACAATTGAATTTGAATCGGAAAAAGAAACTCAGCAACCAATGTATTACTGTGTTATTGGATTATTTTACAACATTAAACTAGTTCATTGTGTCTGATTATTGTTAGTTAAAAGTTGAATTAAAGCACAGATATTCCTGGTTTTTGTGCAAACTCTACTCAAATACATTCGCTGTTTAAACAGACTGTTCGTAAAAAAGTCAGTAAAAGAACCTAAAAATTACTCGTTTTTATTACTCCTTTTAATTGAATAATCAGTAAAATCCTTGACTCTAATCAGTCTATAACTCATTTTTAATCTTGTGCTGGAAATTATAAGAAAATTGATCTGATTTTTCACTCGTCATAACGAAATCATTCTAGATTTTTGTCGTAAAATAACAGTTCGTTTTCAATTGAATGACTGAAACGTCTTTTTGAAAATTGAATAAACTTTTTCAATGAACAGTTTTCTGTGAGTTTCCCATAAATTCAATTGTTGTTTAAAAAAATAATCTTTTTTGAAGAATGTTTTGACAAAAGTCAGTATTGACTAAATTTTCATCGCTTGACATCAAAAGTGGAAAAACTTGCAGAAAGTCATTGAATAAAATCAAAGTGAAAATCATTTGTTTTACAGTTTTACTGACTATTAGTTTATTATTCATTTCGAAGTAATAATAATAATAATAAATATTTATCAATAAAACTTTAGACGAAAATTACACTTTAATTATAATTATCAAGTAAGATAAGTTGAATTTTTGCCATTGATTATGTTCTTAGATAGTTGAAAATTCTTACCTATCATTTTGTTAGTATTTCACAAATGACTTGTCATTTGATTTTTATTTCAAATAATTGGAACAAAACTTTTGTTCATTTGTGAGGAAAGACGTCTTTTCAATGGTTTAATGCTTTTATTTGCCATAACTTTAATTACATATTATTTGAAAAAGATTTTTGTCTACAAAAGTATTACAGAAAACAAACATATAATAGTAATGGAGGGCCAGACTGTCAATGGTGTTGAAGACACAGCATTTGTGTCTGAGGAGAAGTCGGTCAAATTTGTGGAAAACAATAACGAAGGCGAAACTGACCAGAGTCATTTGATTGAAGCCGAGGTCAATCATCATACGGAAGAGGAGCCGATTGCCGTCAAGCGTAATATCTTTCTCGAAACTGATAACCAAAAACACGTTATAACTGATGATAACGTTGCAGATGAGGCCGTCTCTGGGGATGCGGACAGTGTTGAGTACCAGACGTCTGAGAATTTCATTAAAATTGAAGAGAGGAAAACCATCGAAAGACTAAGTCGCGTAATTGAAACGGAATTATCTGTCGAGTCCTTTCGTGTGGACACCGAAAACACTCAAGAGGTTAATGAACTTGAAAGGGAAGAGTCTGAACCCGATCAGGAACCGATAACTCCTACGCCAGAGTCTGTTGCTGCTGAAGAAGTCAATGATGAGTCAGCCAATAGGTTCCAAGTTAGTGTCAGTCAGGATAATGGAGAAGACAATACTCCGACAAATGAGGAACCCGTCGAAACCGGTAACGAAGTTGAGCTCCGAAGTGAAGAAGTGGAGGAAAATCACTTCCAGACTAATACTGAAGAATCTAATAATGAAAATGAAGACAAAGCTGAAGAAACTTTTAAAACTGAACCCGTTGTTGAAGAGGAACGCCGACCTGTTGTTGAGGATGTAGTGGTCAAACAGAATGGTCGCAAAACAGTGTACTCGAGCGAAGAGGACGCCGGCGAAGAGGAGGACGAGATGCCCGAATTCACTGGTTTCAAATCTAAGCTGAAGATGTGGTCCAATGGCAAGTCTGGTGATAGAGATGGAGCAGAGGATCCACCTGTAGATAGCAAAGAAAAGTTCAAGACTCTGCGTCAGATCAGGAAAGGTAATACTAGAAGTCTAATGGAAAGATTCCAGACATCCACCTAGTCTTAAAGACTATCATTTGTTTTTTTTGCCAAATTCTGCCCGTACCTTTTCAAATGTCTTTATTTGTTTTTTAATTGCAAAATTCAGTTGTGATTTCATCTATAAAATTAATGGATTAATGGATCAATTAATGGATTTACTAAAAAAGCTTTTTATTCTTTTTTCGACTAAAAAATTGTTTCAAAAGTATTTCAATACTTGTTAAGGATTTTCAAAAATGTTATACATTATTTCGCTTCAATTAAATTGAAAATTTTTATCTTTCTTATAATTATAGGCGGAAAGAAATTTAAGTCTTATTTACAAAAATGATTTTAATTAATAAATAAATTAGGAATACATTTGTTGTTTAAAAGAAACAGTTTTTATTACTTATTAACAGATGTTATCCACTTTTATCGATTCGATAATAACAGCAATAAATTGTCGTACAGTCTATTAATTACTTTGCTCATTTTAAATGCTTATTAGATTTTTGTTTTACTATTTTGTTTCCATAGAAAAGGTTTGCTCGCTATTCAAATAGTGTACTTTTATCAAAAGTCAAATAAAGATAAAATAAAATGAGTAATAAAAGTATATTTTAATACAATTTTATTCAATATTTTAATTGTCTGCTCTATATTTCAGTTTTAATTAAAATTGAATTTTTTTTATTCTGATTTGAATTCTGAGGAAAAGTTTATCAATTTTTTGGGAAAATTTAGAAAAGAAACTGAAATTATAACTAATTGAGGGGAAAATCTAGTTATTAGATTCTAGACAATTCTTATCTATTGAATCATTATTCACATGATTTTCCATCTTGGGAATCCCAGACATACGTATCTAATCCTAAAGAATATGGTTTAATAAAGTAATCTAATCATGGCTGTAAATGTGAATTTCAAATTATCTTCAGTTGAAAATATCAAGGCTAAATCTCGTAACAACGAAAAAGTGTCATTCCCTCCCAATTTTAGGCTATCGTTGTTCTAGATCTTTTAAGAAAGCCCAGTAATAATACCTAGATTAAAATTTTAATTGATTAGAAATGAATTTAAGCTGCAAATGAAATTCAAAGCCAATTGAATCGATAACTTAAAAGCCAATTAAATGGAAGCCGAAAACAAAACACTTATGATATTAGAAAATAATCTAATCATTGAATTCATGAGACTTTTTCTTATTGTCTTTAAGTATTGGTTAACATTTGATTTCTCAGTCATTTTCGTCAGCAATTAATCAGATTCTTCTCTGCCTTTCAATTTTAATTATCAATTATTCAAGTATTAAGTAATAAAGCAGACATTCCCTTTCGCTCAGCATTTGCTTAAATCATCAGAAAATTGAAAGGTTTGGCTGAAATTTTGGTTCAATTTTCTCTAACGAGTAATAAATAATAGTCGGAGTTATAAAAACATTTGACTCGAATTAATATTTTTACGGAATTTTTTGCTGTAATTTTACTGGATTTCAATGGAAAACTTCGGTGCAAAACAAGAGGAGAACAGTTTTGATAACAAAAGTGATGATTATTATAAACCAAACGAAAGTAATAATGAATTTATTGCTGAAAACGAATTGCATGAAAATGCAATAAATGGCGAAAATAGTTATTATAATAACAGTAATGATAATAATGATAATAGTAATAAATTTGATTATGAGATGAATGGAAACACTGAAGTCAATGAAGTAAATGATAACAATGGCTCCGTTGGCAATGAGGAAGACGACCTGTTTGATGAAGATTTCCTCAAGGAAGATTTTGGCTCAATGATGAAAATCTGGTCGAAACGAGAGACTGAATTTCTGAAAAAATTGAAAGAATCGGACAATCCGTTGGCGAATATGAAACCCAAAGACAAACAGAAGTTGTGGAAAATCAGAGATAAATATAAGACTTTAAGACGGATCCGGAACGGAAACACAAGACGCCTTATGGACCAGTTTGAGAATTTGCAATGAGTTGACCAGGCTATTTTGCCTATCAAGTTAAGCTTTATATTTATTTTC
>JAQIWP010000275.1:0-30285 GCA_034695525.1 Euzetes globulus
GTATGTTTGTTTGAATAGTTTTGGGTTTAAAGCTTATCTAGCAAACAACAATAAATTAGTCAAGATATTTTGAACCCAATTAGAAACCTTGACAAAATATGACAATTTATATAACACTCAGATAACTGGCATAATATGTAATGAATTTATCTTGGAAATATATTTTCATTGCTTTCATTGAATTCAAAGACTATCTCATTATATATATATCTCTCATTTTCTATTCTTTTCAAATTAATTAATATAAGCTTTATATATTAGTTTTACAACAACTCAATAATACTTGGCATTATCTTCTCCATGTTCAATTACCTTTAAACTTACTTACTTTAAACTATTCTCACATAAGGTTTGCATAAATGAATCTTATGCATAATGGCAAAGCTTTGCCGGTTTAAAGCTCCTGTAAAAGGAGAGGCTATTTTTCCATACAAACAATTCTAGGTAATCTAGTATCTAAGTTTAGTTTGTTATCTCGAACTTCTTTAAATGTTGTTTTGGGGTAAATTGCTCTAATACAGTTTAATTAACCAACCGGTCCAATTCATGTTGTAGCCTAATTTTTTAAATAGTTTCAAATAGCTGTTCACATACAAGATTCTAGCGAATATTGAATCCACCTCTTGAAACTTGCACATTTCTCGATTAATATAGGATCCTAATTGGACAGTATCATTTAATAATTGCCTAATTTTGCATTTTAGACATCAGATCATTTTAGCTTGACAACAAGGATAAATAATGAGTTGATCATGGTACAACCTGTTACAGATATATCAATAAAAGTAGATTAAAAGTCGAAAATTTTGATCGATTTTTATTAAAAATGATATTTTTAAGGAATATTTAAAAATGGCGTCAAATGCATTCAATTTAAAAGGATGCAATTTTATTGAGCTATGCAAATTATTTATATAAGTACGGGATCCATTGGTAACTTGTAATCAGGAAAGATAATGGTGAAATGATTTGGTTTAAAGCTAGGACATTAACTGTAAATGAGCGGCAATTAAAAAGGGTCCGAACAGTAGAGTTGAATAATAAAAGTTTTGTAAACTTCGAGTTTGAACTTTAGGTTGAGATTAACGAGTCATTTGTTTGATAGTCTGACAGTGAGTTAGAGAGTGTTGCTCTCAATAGTGAACCAAACGCACAGTTATTTGTGGGCACTATTGCTATGCATTGAAGACAGTATTGTAGAGACGTCTGAACTGTGGCTTCATTTGAAAAAAGTGCTGACATTTTGTTTCATTTGAGTCAAGTATTACCGAATAATTCAATTGAATTGAAATCAAAATAACGTTTAAACGAAACTACTTTAGACCGTATTTTGTAACTCATATAACATTTCTATATATTTATATAATTAAACAATTTTTGACATAAATTGTGAGTATTTTTGGTTGAAATTAGAGTCCAAAACAAATACGACTTAAAAGACAATTAGTTTTTGTATTAAATTATTTAATTTGTTTTCAAGACTTTCCGCAAATTTTCTGTTTTTGAGATACTTTTTATATAATTGTGAAAAATGGAGTCAAAGAGTCTTGAAGTCAATGATAATGAAGTGCCTCTAAAGACAAATCACAAGTCAAACAATGGTTTGTCGGCAATCATTCCAATCGTTGAATATTTCAGTCACAACTGTCTTTCAGGTCTTGAGGTCAGTCAACAACAGGTAGAGAATCCATCGAATCCGGAGTTAGGATCTACTGATGACCCAAAAGCCAGTCCCGATACTCCTCAGACGAAAGACGAATCGGAGGCAAACGACGGCCCCCACAAACATGAATCGGTTGCTGATGGCTCCAGACATCAATACTCGAAGGTAATGTCAAATGTCTAATTGATGGCTATTACAAGAACATATTTGATCCAAAGGAGCAATTGATACAAATATCGAAGTTGTCTTTGGCCAGAATTCGACCCAAATGTTTGGACAGTGCTTTCAATAAGTAAGTGTTCAATAAAACAATGGTTTGTAACAAATGATTGAATATTTGTGTCTTCAGTTCTGGAAACAATTTGTGGAATCCCGAGAAATGGATAAACAGTCGGTCGCCGGTCGCCAACACTTCTAATAAATACAATTACAATAAGAGACCCACCAATGATCTGAAGGATAGAGTTCTCGAGGAAGAGAATGACATAATTCTTAGTCCTCAAAGGGGTAGTTTCGGGACTGGATGTCACGTCTCCTCCAATAGCTTCGGTACCAACAGACC
Organism: Euzetes globulus; assembly: GCA_034695525.1. Lineage (NCBI taxonomy): Eukaryota > Metazoa > Arthropoda > Arachnida > Sarcoptiformes > Euzetidae > Euzetes > Euzetes globulus. The sequence continues at coordinate 2,226 of JAQIWP010000275.1, forward strand.
TACAAATGATTCTCGTAGTCGTGACCACTATAGTGAACGCAACAAAATGGATGAGTCAAATGATGGATCTCATCGGTCAAACATAAATACTCGTAGAGTTGGTTCAGGAAGAATAGTTGCCAAAGAAAGAACTAATGATTGGTCAGATAGAGGCTATGACAGAACATATGAGCACAGAGATACCAGAGATGGGCGCGACAATAGGGACAGAACTGATGACTACAATGACCGCAGAAATACCAGATATGAGCGCCGACCCAATCGCGACATGAATTCCAATAGAAACGGACGCTATGAACAAAGATATAGAGAACATAAGTATTCCAGGGATGAGGAGGAAAACGAACCCGAGTGGTTCACAGAAGGTCCCACCAGCAAACACGACACCATCGAATTGAAAGGTTTCGACGACGACTCCATGAGTGACATCAACTTAAAGCAGAGCAAAGATATGGCTGAAGACAAATCAAAAGATGGAGGCAATAATGAATCAAAAATTGCAAATCAAATGAATTTGGAGCCAAACGTTAAGGACAGGGAAAAAGAGCTGAAAAAGAATGAAGACTTTGATGTAAACGCGATGTTCAAAAGCGAGGAGTGGTTCACTGCAAAGGAATATCAAACGCCTGAAAACAAAATGATCTCTTCTGTAGTCGGAATCTCAGAAAACGTCAGCAATGAAACTGATATTAATGTCAAGAGTCGTTCCAAACGTTGGTTCAAAGAAACTCCAAATCAAGCCATAGGTTCAATGACTTCCGAATTATCAGACTTTTCGCAGACAAATGAAAATGTTTTGAAAAACAGACAAAAGGAAAGCTTAACCACACCTTCAATGGTCAGACCTCAAAATACTCAAATGTCAAATCCATTATCTCCGGACAGAATATTTCAAATGCTTTCCAACGGTTCTAATCGTATGTCTATCGAACAGATGAGTCACCAGAAGTTGGATCCAACGAAAGCCATGAGTGTGGCAGAAATCGAGGCCAATATGTCACAAATGGATGTAAATAATGGTCAAAATGAGGACAAGAGGGCTTTCGACAAATTAATTTTCGACTTGAATAAGAAGTCGGTGCAAAACTTGAGTGAGGAGAGGGCTCACAATGAAATGAAAGGTGGAATAACTTTGATGCAGACACCCGACGCTCACGTAATTATACCGAAGTCGATGAGAATCGCGCCGTCGATTCTTGAATTACTCAAAGAACAAGAGAACAAAGAAGCGATGGCTGATCTCCATCGCAGTAACAGACGTGTCGTTCCCAATCATCCGAATGGTATTAATATTCCACAAAACTCTGTCAACAATCTAATGTTTGGTTCACAAACTTTAACCAATGCCGGACCTAATCCTATGGAAGTCCAAAGTTGGCAAAACAGTGCTTCGATGACAAAGACAGTCCGACCCTCTCGAAGCCCATCCAGTCAAGAAATGTCTGACCAAACGGCCATAATGTTACAGAAAGCTCTACAGACCCGCCAACAGATAGGGCCGGTAGTCAGATCCCAATCACAAGTGGACACCATTCGGACCAATACGCCGAATAGGAGTGCCTCCAACTTCTTGATCCCTACTTCAGTGATGCGAAATATGCACTCAGAGAAAGAGAGAGATTCCATTAAATCGGTTTTCAATGATATGACCTCCGAATCCAATTCTAGTCAATACAAGTTTCCCAATGAAAACATGATTTCGAAGCCGTCACCGATGAGACCAATTGTTAAGTCAAATAACCCGATCGGACAGTCGATGATAGCAAAACAGAGTCCACTTTCGCCTCATTCAGAATCGATGGCATTCAGTGCTAATAATTTGGTTGGAATTCAGTCACATCTGTTTCTTCCACAACAAGCGGTTCAACAGAACTCATCGCCAGTCAACTCATATCAGCGATCCATCAGTTCGTCGAATTCAAACATTCGTCCATTCAGTTTGGGACAGAACTCTTTGACCAGAACTTCAACACCATCTCCGAGTGCTGTCAACAATATGGCGATGAATTCTAATATTCTTCAAATGTTTAACAATCCTAATGTCAGAACGAATGTAAATCAAATGCAAATGAACCAAATGATGGCTTTACAGCACAACTCGACCTCTGATGGACGACAATCGCAATACTCTCAGTCGCGACCCATTACTGCCGCTAATGTTCAACAAATGCTTTTCAACAATACCTCAAAATCAGGTAAATTGAATACACTTTCAGACATTTGTTGATTAATTGAAAACATTTAATGGCAATTCCAGATCCGTTCAATTCATTTGATCGAAATATGATGTCAGAGTCAGAAAAGTTGAAGACATCGGTTCCAACTACTTATTCGCAGCCGCGGCCACAAATGCAACAAATGTTTCCGAGTGCTGGCCCCCATCAGCCCAACCGCAGCACTGAGTCTCGCTTTTTCGGGCAAATCTTTGGTCAGGAAGCAGTTCACCATAGCTTATCTGAGTTGCCAACCGTCCCCCTTCACAACGCTCTGACCCTCGACGACATCGAACGGCCATAAGTGAAACGAAAGCACAACTAATGTATTAATAGTGAGAACTGATGTCAACTCAGAATATAAATAATGTGTTTTTATAACAATTGAAGTGTTTTTATGCGAAACCAAAACACATTTGAGTGATATTTCGAACCACTTTTTAATAACTAAACTAACATTTGTTTATTCAAAAGTTTCTGTGATATGAACTCAACATAACTTCAATACTTCCAGTCATTCATTAAAGTGTTTATCAATTATCGGAATATGATTTCCATTTGTTTTGTCCTCTAAATGACTGCTCATTTGAAACATTCGTTTATTTGTTAATCATATCATTTGTATCGAAACTTTTTTGACTTAATTTTCTAGAAAACGGCCAAAACTTGTAAAAAAACTAATATTTGTTGTAATATTTGGCGACAAATTTGATTAAATATCATTTTGTTTTCATCTCTGCTTCATACCGGTCCCTTTTAGCCAACATTTGCCCATTGACTATTCCTATAAACCAGACAGATGTTAAGAACTCGCATTCAATACAATGTAACATTTGACTAAGTAACTGATCCAATCAATTGCCAGGGCTAACTAATTGTGAACAAGCAATAATTGACAAATTGAATAAAACCCGGTACTTTTAAGGCATTTTAAATGAGTTATCAAATTTAAATTGAATAGAAATAACTAAAAATATAAGTTTGATAAACAAACTACTGAAAGGAAGTGTCTATTATTTGAAAGAAGGGATGAATGCATTGAAAAAACCTTCAATTGAAGCGAAGCTAAACATAAATGCCTGAAATGAAAACATTGAGAGACTGGAGGGGCTGAGGGGGACAGCATTTGGGGGCAGTAAAAAGAGAATTGTGTGCGTCGCACAGTTGGCGCTATTGTCGGCAACGATCGCATGTCTGTATCGACAACAACAACAATAACAGAGTATTGGAGTAGAGGTAGAGGAGGGCTTCACTGCAGCGTTCATTGAATACGGAATCACAGCATTGAATGTTTGGTGAAGTGAGCGACGCATCGATTCCATAGACTCTGCTTTGAGTGAAATGTGAGTGAAGGCAACAGAAGGCAAAGCAGTGGTGTTGTTGTGCACAACACTTGTGGCCATTTTGAAAGCGTGTTTGTTTACACTCACATCTATTCAAAGAATATATTGTGCCGATTGTCTCCAAAGTCATGTCAAACTTCAGCAGAGCGTCCGATAGTGACGCCTGGGCTCTGTTGGCGCTCAAGTCGGCGCCGGCCAGTCCTTCCAGCATTCAGTACGCGCCTAACGTTGAAACACAAGCCATCGCACGGCTCGAGACCCGAGAGTTCGAGTTTATGATCAGACAGAACCGAATTGTGATCGGGAGGAACAGCAGCAGAGGTGAAGTGGATGTCAATATGGGTCACTCGTCGTTCATATCGCGCCGACACATTGAAATCCATTACGACCAGCACCATTTCTACATGATCTGCAACGGCAAGAATGGCGTCTTTGTCGACGGCGTCTTTCAACGCAAAGGAGCGCCTCATTTACAGCTGCCAAAGACGTGAGTAACCCGACGGTCACTGGTCTGACCAGTCATTCTTATCCGATGTGTTTTGTTTTATTATTGTTATTGTTTTGTGTTTGTGTTGTCAGACATGTGTTGTCTCTCCTATACTGTACTCGACTTCCAGTTATTTACTTTTTTTTGTCCGCATTTCTGATACTTTCAAATGATTTCAGTTTTAATTTCAATGCTTTATTCAAACTATTCATTGTTTTCGTCACTTTTGACAATCATTTCTTTAAACATTTGTTTGGATTCGGCGAAAGTTTCCGATCATTTGTGAGACTATTATATGAATATCGGCTCAAAATTAATAAATTATTTGTTGTTTGCCTTCAAATATATTTAATGCTGTTTTCATTGAAATACCCGATCATATCGTGACCTCATTATAATAAAGTTATGCTTTTCTCCAGTCTTTCCACTTTTGCTCCACAAAACATCAGAGCTGAGCCACAAAACTAGCGTTCCTTCGAGAACACAGAATATTAGACATACCTATTGTAAACACAGACCTAAACAGTGAAACCCTTTCAACAGTCTCTCTTTCTCTCTCTTTCTATCTCTCTCTTTCTATCTCTCTCTCTCTCCCTTTCCCTCCCTTCTACTCTTGGAATGATTATCTCAGAATTTCCTTTAGGAATGTTTTGTGACTGAAGTCTTCTAATGATATGTAGTTTTTTGTTGGCTTCAGAAATGTATTGTAAATATTGAAATTATTTGATGCGAATGGTTTTACAGAGAATTTATTTTGTTTAATAAAATGATGTCTTCTATTAATTAAAATTAAGTTTTAATTAGTTCAGTTTAATTGGCAATTATTTATTAATGAATTGAAATTTAATCAAATGAGAGAGTGTTTACTCTGACGTCGATTCTGTGAAATGCTTGCAATCGACTCGATTTGAGTCAAGTTTACTATTTTGATGATTAGATTGTTTACAAATTTTTTCTGTTAAGCGTTGAGTTCAGGTTTTCTTATTATTATTTTTCATGACGTCTATAATGACTTCAGACTCGCAAACTATTTGTTGTTTGCATTTTAGTCAATGCATCGGTGGTCTCATCAGAACTAAAAACTCACAAATAAGTGATTTTTTTTTAGTTTTTAAACAATTCATTCAAAAAATGAATGATCAAAAACACATTTCTAAATAAGCCATCAAATATACTATTTTTGCTCTAGGTAGACTAATGACTTTGTAATGAGTTAGGTTTCATTGGATTGTATTCAACTAATCTAGCTCAATACGTTTTGTCAACATTTATCAGTTGAGCACTGTTTTGTTCCGCCCTAAAACATAAACTAATGAGTTGGAGATTTCACTTATTCCTGATTCTAATGTTTCAAAATAACCATTAATTGGCGCTCAGAGTCCACTCCATTACAATTGTTTTGAATATTCACAGATATGTTAAAAAATAGTTTATAATTATTTTTAAAAAAAAACTAGACAAGCTAGTTGCATTTTCGTTGTCAAGTTATTTATCAATATTTGTTCTTTTCAATTACCAAAAATTCTATTCAGTTTATATTTAGTTTGTTTTAAACCTAATATATTGGTTGCAAAGTTTCGAAGCCAATGTTAGCCCCAAAGTGACTGAGAAATGTGGCTCTCCCTAAACTCACAGGTCCTTGAAATTAAGCTATTAGTTTGAAAGCAGGGTCGGCCAATTCTCCGCTTTCAGGGAGAAAACAAAAATAACTTGAATTTTGTTCATACTTTTATTAAATTCAGTTCTAAATTGTGATAAATAAGATTTAAATCCAATCACTTGAATATTTAAAGTTTTGGGTGTTTTCACGATAAAGGAGTTTAGTTTAATGCGGTTGGCCAACCCTGTTTAAAACATGAATTGTCACAAGTTGATTTCTAACTATTTCTAACTGATTTTTGAAAATTGCCACATGGTTATTAAACTGAAATCTCACCAAGCTTAGACAATCGATATTGAGTTTGTTTGTATTTTAGAGGGAAGCAGTTGAGGCAAGTAAGGCAACCTAGTTTAAGAGGCCTAAAAAAATTATTTCTAATTAATTGACAATTTAAAGCATGGATGTTTGAACTTATTTTTTCGCGCTTCTCTTGAGTTAAAAGAGTTAAAAGGACGTTTTTATTCTTTCGGGTTGTAGCCACAAATGAATTGATCCAGGGTCTGGATTGCAGACTGATTGGCAAAAGTACTTTTTGTTTATTTCTAAAGCCCTTAGTCATCTATTGTTATCTAGAATTCAGGTTTAATTTTGTGAACTCGTCATTTAAGGCATGTGTACTGATTTTGACTGGTCAATTACAAAATGGACTGACAACATATAAGAAAAACATTTGGTTCAAATGAATAATTTGAGTGGGTAAATGACCCAACTTGTTGAGCTTTGTGATTGAAGCAAATAGTAATATATTGATAATTTTCATATACAAATGAATGAGTGTGAACAATTTGTGTCCGGCTATCTGTTTGTGAAGTATTGGAATAGGAATTAACAGTGAATTTGTTGCAGTTGTGTGTTTCGGTTCCCCTCAACAAACATCAAATTAGTCTTCCAATCACTGGTAGAGGAGACCAGTTCCAACCCGTCGAGTGGTACTCGAGAGTCAATTAGAGGTCAATCAATGGCACCCCTGCGGGTCAACATTCCGGATTCTACGGATCCAGACTTTGCGAGTCCTATTCCTTCACCTGCTGGAACAATAAGGTCAGTTTACTGTGGGTGGGCTTAACTCACATCGACTAATGATATAACCTTCAGTGCCGCCAATTCATGTCCTGCCAGTCCCAGAGGAGGTTCGCGGCACCGGAATCAATCGAGTGATCTTCAAATGATGGTGGCCTATGCGGCAGCTGCCGTCGCTTCAGATGAGCACAGAGTTGTGGCGCACAACGAGTCTACTGGGAAAACGATGACCAGTGGTGTGGGCTCGACATCAGCACCTGTTAATTCATCGCAAGCAAATAATAGTAATGATTATTATTTGGTGCCTCAATCGGGAGGCGTTGACTCTAATGCCAACAGTCCGGGCGAAGTGGATGACTCGAAACCTCCCTATTCTTACGCTCAACTCATAGTTCAGGCGATTTCGAGCGCTATCGACAAACAACTGACTCTCAGCGGAATCTATTCCTACATAACTAAGAATTATCCCTATTATAGAACAGCAGACAAAGGGTGGCAGGTATGACTCAGTACTCTGGGTTACCTTCTGAACAGTCTCATTGTCTGTCTTATTGTCAATAGAACTCGATTCGGCACAACCTATCATTGAATCGATATTTCGTGAAAGTGCCCCGTTCTCAGGAAGAGCCGGGAAAGGGCTCTTTTTGGCGAATCGACGCTCAGTCAGAACCCAAACTCATCGAACAGGCATTCAAGCGGAGGCGTCAGAGGCCGATGTCTTGTTTCCGAAACCAAATAGGAGGCGCTTCCTCTCGTTCAGCTCCTGCCTCTCCAAATCATAGTGGTTTGGCCAGTGGGTTGGCCACTCCTGAAGATCTATCTCGAGAAAGCAGTCCTATACCCGAACCTCTAGAAAGTGAAATAATATCAACAATGGGTCCGCCATCGTCTTACCTAACAGTGCCAACAACTATAGAATACAAATTCACCAGCAAATCAGCCCCCGGTTCGCCAGGTATTAAACATTAAATTGCTTGTTCTCATCTGTTCTGAGTTGATTCTGAATTTGTTAGGAATGGCCAATTCATCGGACATCGCACTAATAACAGGTTCGCCATCCCCTCAGTTTTCAAACAAATCATCCAAACTTTTGGTCACTCATCCGCTCTCCACTAATGGCGTCGACAAAGATTCCGGTATTTAATCACAAAAAATATAACTCTTTATATACTCTCTATATTTCAGATCAAGAATTAAGTTTTGGTCGGAGTTCCGCCCCCCGGGCCATAGCCGTTGACAATAACACAATAATACTTCAGTCTTCGCTGTCGTCGACAACATCTCAGCCGACAGTGATAGTGCAGGCGCCCCCTTTGGCCAACTCAGCCGGAAATGGAGGTTCTGTTATTTCACGCGTTTACGGAACAGAAGCGACCAATGCTTACAAAGTGTCGGTCGGCCCCAAAAGGACAGTCGATGTCAGTAGTAGTCATATCGATGAGGCAAACGATCCCGACTCAAGTAGTTTACCCAATAAGAGAATACGAGCCAATGAGGGGACGAGTGATGAGGAGTTGGAGCGAATGAGCTCTTGATTTAGCTTAGAATCGAATGACTTATAATATAAGAGAAGTCAATATTTGACTTCCAATCAAATTATTTGTTTATTTTTAGGTTCCTTTCAAATGATGTCTTTTTTGATTTGTTTTGATTCTCCGTTCGATTAAGTGTTCAATTGATATGTGTTTGGACTTTAGGTCAACAAAAGCTATAAACACCTGATGTTTGACAAAATTGAATGAGTTTTAAGTAGTGCTGACACCAACTCCTGTCTCTCAATCGATGTACTCTTTGTTTACTTCTGAACTAAACGCTAGTCAGGACTTATCATATTTCAGATCAATTTATGACCGATTGATAGACACATCTATTGATGCTATCGATTAAGTTATGTATTCATTATTTCTTATAAATGCTATAAAAAGACATTAATATCTCTTTTTGTTCATTCTGTCCGAACATTCATTCCATAATAAAGTCTAAAATGATTTGATTTTCCGATTATTCTTTTATTCAAATTACACTCGATCACCAATCAACCTGGTCAGTCAATTTGATTCATTAAATTGCAAATTTAACCAAAACAGTTTATTTGCTTTTTTCAAGTATTAATACAAAAGAACTAAATAGGTAATTATAGCTTTCAATACTTCCCTATTAAGATCTGTAATAGTCGTCGATTTTTATATCTCAAAGTATGGAAAGTTTTGAAGTCATAAATATTCGACAATTTTTGGCGAAGACTTCGTTAAAATTTCATTAAAAAATAATTCTGAAGTGAAGTTCGATGTCTGAGAGCTTAAGAATCGCTGACTTTTCTGATTTTAGAACTAAAACACATTTGCTCTGAAACTTATTCAATAGTTTTTACAGTTTGAAGTGTTCATAAGATTTTACTCAGATTTGTACTAATAGTATGAATGGCCAAAAATAAGAACTTCATAAAATCAAATCTTTCTCAACCAATAATTTTAGTGATCGGGTAATACAACCAGGGTGTCCACAAAATTGGTCTTCGAGTTTCTAACTGTTCTAATCATGATAATGGTGATTAACGGTATCATTTGTATGATTCCATTTTGACCATGCAAAATTTGGTGCGTCCTTCTTAAACAACATTTTGATAGCACAAAATTTTTGGCTTCACTTAAAACCGTGGAAAATGTTGCCGCGTAAATGTTGGAAGCATCTTAAGTGACAATAGGACCAGGTATTGAATCCTCTTTCAATATTCCCAATACAATGGCAAAAACAAATGGAAGTCACAGGTGTCCGACCTTTGCTTCCGAAATTGAGCTTGGCTCGGAAAGAGGAAATTCGATTGAAGGTAAATTTGCGGTTTCTAAAAGGTTTTCCGGTGTTAATGAACTCCAAAAAATGTTATTCTGGACATCAGAATAAATGAAACAAAACCGGATTCCCAGCTCTCGACCTCTTCCTTATCGGTTATTCAGAAAATCGATTTCAATAAAATTTACGTTTAGTTCCTATGTTTTACGATACCATTGATATGTTTGCATTGATTTTATGAAACGTACCCTTCAGACGCCGCTATTTTCCCAATCTTTTAATTCTGATAATTACATGTTTTTCCGGTTCGTCTCTTCGTTTTTACTTTCAATTTATAACTGTTTAATGGAATAATTCAAGAGAAACGTTGAGGTCATGACATTCAAAGGTGAAGTGAGTGCAACAAAAGTCTATATAAGACTACACTTCATTTCTTCTTCCTTCAGATTTTATCAGTTCTTCAGAAGAGAAGTTTGGCTGAACTTCTTTGCAATTCTCCTAAATTGTAAATATTTTGGGCAAAAATGAAAAGCTTTGAGGCTTTCATTCTTTTATTGACAATAACTAACGGTATTTCACCAAAGAATAAAAGTTAAATAAAGTAATTAATCATTTATTACTATCAGGACTTTCTAAGTCTATTGACATCGAATCAAATAAAGTGGTACCAAATGTCGAAGAACCTGAAGAAGGAACTGATGCCCGGATCGTTCGATTCACTGAACCTATTAATAGTGCGACCAAATTATTATACGACTTGGATGTCGAGGTCCAGCAGTTATTTCCTTCTGAAAGAACAACTTCTAGTGAAGAGATTGGGACTCAGGCGACAACCATACAAGTAGTCCAGACATCTGAGCCACAGATTTATAGTGCCATCAATAGTGAATTCGAATTAGCCCTAAGCAAACAGGGAGAGAGTGTCGGCGCTCTTGTCACTCAACTCGATACCCTTCATAAGAGGATTGAGGTCTGTATCAAATTATTCCTTATCAATATTTGATTTGAATTGATTTTTAAAATTCAAGTGTTAAATAGCCATGAACAAATTTATTAACTAGCCTAATATTTTAGGTTTATTATGGGTTTAGGGTCTAATTATGAATATCTTATGCTTTTTAACTTTGTGTAGCAAGGTAATATTTTCATTTGTTTTATTATTTAGGATACCGTAAATGTGCTGACATCGAGGCGTCAATATATTCTGAGCGCAATGTTGCGGCCAATGATGAACTCTGTCCGTCGAATCCGGTCTAATGTGGTTAGAATTCAAACTCAGCTGACAAGTATACAAACGGCTGCCTCACAGGTTGGCAGTCGTCCCGGTGCTCAAGCCTTAGGAGCTGCAGATCAGACAGCCATCGATAGTATACGAAAGCGTGTGGATGAGCTTCAAAAACGAATTGGTGATATCATTGGTCGAATCACATCATCGCTGAATGTGCCTGGCAGTCCTTCCGCTTCCAGTCAAAGCTCTTCAAAGCCAACGGCCGGCCGTTAAATCAAATCAATTCAACAAAATAATCGGCATTTTATCAAACAATGGCATAAAGTATTTATTTCATTAAATTCTTTCAAATCATTTTGAATCACTTTTATTGCATCAATGATTAGACAATTAAAACGAATTATTTTTTAAAAAATAATATGAGTTTAACAAACTATTTATAAACCATTTATAATTTCAAATGTAATCAAAAATTATAATTATTTGATTGATTGGAGACATAGTATTTCAAATTTGTCTGACTTTCAGAAACAACAATCTGTCCACAAAAGTATAAATTGCTTGAAGCAAAAGAGTTTGAGTTGCAATTGACAAGGGTATAACAAGGAAATTTCCCAAAATAAAGTTACGTGAAAAATAAAGCCTGATCTTAAACGGTTTGAGATTTGAAAATAAATAAAGTGTCTGCAAGATCAACCACTACTTATGTAATAAGACTATTTCTGACCACTTTTCTAATTATTTGAGAAAACTTTGCAAAATGCTATATCACAGAAAAAAGGACCTGATTTGCCATTAAAATGTTCAAAATCAGATAAAAATATAAAAAATCTTAAAGTATTTGAAATTATGTGCTCACACAACTACCAAGATCAAAATCAAATATAAAAAAGTTTCAAGTACTTAAACAAATTTTGAAAATGGGCAAATCTTGAATGAACATTTTCCAAAGCTCTTACATTTGCATATTTTTATCAATTATATCATTGATATGTAAAATTAGGCGTTGAATTAAAAAATGTCATGGTTAATTACTTTTGATATAACTTAAATATAGTATAAGTTTGAATTTTAACAAACTTTCATTTCTGATCCGATTTTGACAGTTTTTGTAGCGAAATAAATTCAACTATTCATATATATATTCAGCTTTAAATTTTCTCAAAAAGGAGAAAAAAATGAAAATATTCTTATTGCATAAGTAGTGCCGGACGTTGATCTTGCAAATACTTTAACTCTATTTAAAAATCTTGACCTGTTTTTGAGTAATCGCGAAATGCCCAGACTCTTTCTTCCTGGTCGGCCTGATATAGTATGCAAATGTTAAAAACTGAACCTAATCTAAATTGGCACTTTTCAGTATCTCATTCAGGTTGACTTAAACCTTGTTGGGCCAAAAATTGCTTAACTTAAGCTTAAATTCAACGAAGAAATTGCAGAAATTCTGTGATTTTATGCTAAAAATGTAGGGATTTTGGCACTTTTTCTGCCTTACCTCAAATCTGGTGGTGTGCTGATATACTGACCGGATGAATATAAAATCTCAAAAATAATTTAAATTATACTAAATATAGGAATTGATATATTTTTCAATAACTCATTGGCAGCGACCACACCATCCGTTTCAATCATTCGGATGATGGGATCCAACATTTGAGTGTCGGACAGCATTCTGTTGATAATCATACTTAAGGCTGAACTAAGATTTCCCAATCCTCTTATAACGACCAGTATCTGTCCGGGGCGCCAAACTTTCAATTTATCAATTCTCTGTTGGACCGGTATTTCTTCCGCATCTTCATCATCGCTTTCTGGGGGACTATTCTGTGATATTTGAACTTGTACTTTTGGCCGTTTGATTTGTGCCTCCATTTCGCCATCGAAAAGAAGTTTCCAGTCTTGAATCACTCTGAACTTATACATAACTCTCGCTTCTTCTAAACCAATGGTGAGCCCCAGGGAAATGGTGTCATTTTGGCAGAGCACCCAGGCAGGTTTTCGGCGTTCAAATGTATAAATACGTGACGCACCGCCGCTATGAAGGAATACCTGAACGTTGTATTCTTCGAGCTCTACCGTCACATTAGGTAACTATAATCAGCACAAGTATTATATTATCCAAAAGATGAGAAGTTATAATAACTTACCGAAAACGGTTCCATTACTCGAATAAGTCTTCTGCCGAATCTGAATAAACTGTCGACATATTCATCGAGTTCTTGTCCTACTTCACAGGGCACCTGCCTTTTCCTTCTTATCAAAGGTCTTTTTGAGTCTTCATAATCATAGCCTAACAAAAGTGAAGCAAAGTTTTAGTAAAGTTGTGATCGATTGACAAACACTGAATAAAAAACACTTACAATTAACAAAAATGAACCAAAAAATGAATGGAATGACAAAAAATTTCATAATTATTTTCTATGAGTTTTCAAAAAATCAAAAATCAATTTCAAGTTTATTAACGTTTGCCAAACATTGAGCGCAAGAGTGAAGTAAAAAGTGATTCGTTTTTCAAATGACTAAATATAATTTCAATTGTTATTTAGTAAACTTGTTTTAGCCTTCTTTGCAAAATAGATCACCGAATGACCTAAAAAATACATCTTTTACTGATTGCGAGCCAATGACCGCATAATATCTGTCCTCCGCCTCATATGTCAGTCAATTTATTGCGAAGACATTCACTTCTGAATCGATTGTCTTCTATCGAAGTGATTAATCGCATTAAATTTACTCTTATATCTATTATTTACTAGATTATCATTTTTTAAAATGACAACGACCTTTCAATTATAGACATTATAGTTTTTATTGATAATAATTAATTAAATTATCAATTACACTGCTCTGATCAAACGATAAATAACTAATTAAGTTAATAAGATATTTTTGCAAATTGCATGTCTAGTTCATTTATTAGATTGGTTTGGATGTATTGTTTGAATTAAACTATTTCTAAAAATATTTTGATTTATGATTTGTTTATAATGCGATCTGCAATTTGGATTAAATTGCTGGGATCTAATTTGTGGTGACCTTCAAGTGCCTCACTTAAGAGTTATCGACTTATTGACCGGTCCTCAAAAAGTTTCTGAAATTTCGACTTTAATTGAGTTCAATTCAAATAAGACTCGATTTGGAAATTCTTATATCGAAAGTTTTGAGTGAAAGGTTTGGCTCAACTTCGATAAATTCAAACAATAAGAGAAGAACAAGTATTCAATGACTACTGCTCAACGACTATAACCTAAAGATGACCAATTTAAAATGTTTGAGAGGGAGGGGGTATTTCCAAAATCGCTAGGGAGGTAATTTTCTAGAAGCCAAAATGGACAGTGGTTAGCTGCCGGGCCGGACCGGAAACAGTGATTAGCTGCCTTTTCCAATATGCTTATTTCCGGATATTTTAAGCGTAAAAGTAATTAATAATTAGGTTATTTTGCAAATTTTAAGTTTTAATTCCTTAAAATGAACGAAATAGCGGATTTTCAGGCCGCCATTTGCAAAAAATGTCTATTATCAAAAATTCCCAAATTTTTTACCAAAATTTCCTAAAAATTTCCAAATATTTGCCAGCAGGTCCTAGAGTAGAGAAATGGCCCCCTTTTTGGCCATCTCTACTAAATATAGCCATAATATCGCATTCAAAGCAGGCGTTTTAAATCTTGTTGTAATATCTCGTGAATTGCTAACTCAACTATGGCCAAGAAGGCATTCCATTAGAATATCCTCATTAAGTTCGAGATTAAGCCAATTATTTATCATAAAATTTGAAAAAACTTCAGAAAAGAACGATAAAACCAACTCCCTAAAAAAATTACCCGCGCGCTTCGTGTTTTGTTAATTTTGTCGCAATTCCCCTCCCCCCCCCCACTTTGTCGGTCATTGTAAAGAATAAACTTTATTTGAAGTAACTTAAACTAAATTTAACTTAATTTAACCGAATTAAGTAAAGACAAGTATAAACCCATTTTTTAAAATGAAAAGTTTGAAGAGTATTCAAGTATCTTATAATAATGAACAGAATTAATTGACAAAGGACGAGTCAGGAAATTGAGTACTCTGAAAGTCAAGGAGGGGGTTCAAACTTTTTTTAGACAATGTGGGTTTCGGTATAATCCCCAGCTTAGTTATCCTCATCTTATTGCCAGTTTCAATACCAATTTGAATCTAAAAAACCTAGTTTAATTTATTGTAATTAAAGAAATTGGCCAACTGCTAGACCTGAGGTACAAAAAGCTTTTTCAGACTTCAACAAGATATTTTCCAAAAGTGATAGTAAACAACAATTTTCTGTTTAATCTTTATCTAAATTCAGTTTTAATGAATTAAATTAAATTAAGTTTAAATTACATTAAATTTTAGTGTAGTTTAATCGGTAAGATTACCGAAAATAGCCGATAGACTAGTAGAAATAAAATTTTGAGAGTAGGCGTTATATTAGAACTCATGGACAGTATTTTTGAAAAAATCAACGGTTGATCAAGAATTATAGAGTTGGGTCTTTCGGTGATGTTTGGCTGATGTGTCCCAAAATTGACATTAAATTTAATGGAAACATTGGCTGTCAATACAGGTCTTAAACTAAGACTATTTGAATGGACTAATTAGTACTGGTTTTGAGTAAAATTTTAAATAATTTAGAAAATCACAAATCAATGAGAAAACACCTGAAAATCGATCCCTAAATAAAAAGTTTTGGAGTTTTGTTACAACCGAATGATTGGCTCAACTCTTATCAGAGTTTATGCGCAAAACAACTCTAATGTCTGATCACTTCCTTTGCACTCAATATTATTGTTGTCTTAATTTTGTTTACATTTAAATTTTAATTTAATTCTATTGTAATTGTTTACAATTAATTCCAAATAAATGTTTTCAGTCAAAGATTATTCCAATTAATTAATGAATATTAGATTTGAGGCCAGATTTTGACTGAATTGAATTGTTTTGACAAGAAGTGATTGGTTTGTAAATTGAAGAACTGATTAAATCAGTTGATATTGTAATCAAGAAAACGTTTGGATATAAAGTCTTAACTGAAGTGATATAAAAGTGAATAATCGATAATCAGTTGAAAAGTGTTTAATAAATGTTTGACTCAAATAATGGGTTCAATAGTTGGCAAAAGATTGCAAACATTCATTGATTTGATAACAAATTACAATACTTTACATATAGTTATGTTGGGTTTGGATTCGGCCGGAAAGACAACAGCACTCTATAGACTCAAATTCGACCAATACTTGAATACCGTTCCCACCATTGGATTCAACTGTGAAAAAGTCAAACTAACGAACGGCAAGGCAAAGGTCAGGACAGACAGTCCTTAGACATTATTTGACTGATTTTTTGCTTTGGATTAAAGGGAACCTCATTTCTCATTTGGGATATCGGAGGTCAGGACAAACTGCGACCTCTCTGGAGGTCATATACCAGATGTACGGATGGCATCATTTTCGTTATCGATTCGGTAGACGACGAGCGTCTCGAAGAGGCAAAGATGGAACTGATGCGAACCGCCAGAGCACCTGAAAACTCTAGAGTTCCTATACTTGTGTTGGCCAATAAACAAGATCTTCCCGGTGCTAAAGATGCGGATGAAATGGCCCGACTGCTCGGATTGAGTGACCTCAACGGAAAGCACTTATGGCACGTCCAGTCTTCATGTTCTGTGATCGGAGAGGGACTCGACGATGGACTCCACACACTCTATGACATGATTTTGGAACAGAAACGACTCAACAAATTGTCAAAAAACAAGAGATAATAACAAATGTTTTGTATTTAGCCATTGATTTCCAATTTTAATACTTCTATTCTATAAATAAGAAAATTGTTTAATAATTTCGATTAATATTCATATGATATGAATGTGAATCACAATTCCATCTCATATTTAATAGTTTTATTTGAAAAATATTTTTAATCTGATCTCAAATTCAAAATATCAAAAATGTTTTGTAGGAATCCATTGTATCGATTGTATAGTAATTTAAACAATAAATTTAATACAAATTTCCAATACTTATGCTCCGAAACAATTAATAATTTATTTGATTGTCTCTTCCAATAGAACTTCAACATCAGATGTCTGTCCACTTGTCCTTTGATTTGACAGAAAATGAGTTCTTCTCATTGATAGAAGTTTGTAGTAAACTGTTCTCCAGTCGGCTCTTCATATAAGTTAATGGTTTATTGAGATTTAGGTCTGACCCAAACCAATACAATAATTACTGTCGACCGATATTTTTGGTTTAATCTTTCGTTTCACACGAATTATAGAATTACAGAACTCTTGTATTTGATTACAATATCTTTGTTTTCATTTATGATTAATTTGGTGCCGATATATGTCTTAGTTGTAAACATCACGCATTCATTCAATGTTTAATCCAAACATTGATAAAGTCTTAATTCAATTGTTTTCAACACTCAAACCATACAAATGTATGAAAGCCTACAAATCCTACAAAAACAGACAACTAATTCGAATTTGAAATATAATTTTTGCTAATTAATTTATCTAGACATTTTCTTCAAATTTAGTTGTAATAGGATTTTCGTTTAATTAAACTTGTGAAGCAGCTAAACTGGATAAAAAAATATTTTCTAGTCTTCCAGACTATCAATTTAATTGGACATGTTTGTCAATTATTTTGGAAATGATTTGTTTGCTATAAATTGAAAAAATGAACTAAGATTTCCATTTTTGGTAATGAAAAACATAAAAATAAAAAATGAATAAAAATTATTACCAAAAACTTGTTTTAATTTTTTTTTGATTGAAAAACTTTTTCAAATTACTAGCGATCAATAGTTGCCTGATTTGAGCCATTCCTTCATAGCATATCCCTCTTATTTCAATGACATTTAGTCTATCAATTAGATAACCAATAAATAAATAGACAAAACATCTAACATTGGTATCCGGTTCATTTTAGTGAATCCAAATTGTACTTAATTTTGATCATTTTGTAAACTTTTTTTAGTCATAGTATCAAAGTTCAAATGATATCGGGCTCTAGTTTTATGTGAGGGAAGGAGTGGCCGACTCCTGCCATAACAGTTCTGATTGGTTGAATACAGTGTCTTATAAAAGCGAAGTTTGCACTCAATATTCATTCAATAATCAAATTTCTCAACGAATTGTTCGGCTTATTGTTACAAACAGTCAACAATTTTTTGATTAATTATTCATTTTCTTCAATCGTCTCAATTCAATCTATCTAAAGGTATGTCAATTGAAAATAAATTGTTTGTCCATCTCCCTTTTAAAATACTCAAATTTTCTCATACGAATTGTCAGAATTCAGAAATGTTTTAGAAAAGTTTTAGAACAAAATCTAAAACTTAGTTAACTTATGATACTTAAAAGCACTTATAGTGCTTGAATATGTTACAACTTGCAAGCCCTTAATTGTGGGTCGAATTTAGTATTTTAGCTTATCTTTAATTTGCCGTTTTTTGGTTGTCTCCTTTTTTTGTGAATCAGAACTTGGAGTCCAAATAAGGTTTAAAAGTAAGACATATTTGATGGCATCAGTCGTACGATGCGTTCATTGACTCCCACAGAATGCACTCCAAACCAGTTTTGCAGACATCAGTTGTCGTCGCGTCTCATCTGACCTTTTCAGACATGAATTCAAGTTCAGTCTCGTCTCAAACCTATTATTAGAACTGAATTGATTTTATCAAATTCTTGAAAATCTGAACTCTTAAATATGGGGACACATCTCCGCATCCACTTTAATGAATCTTTGAATAACTTTTGATTGACTGCATAATAGTCTGTCATTTGATTGAGAATCTGAGCTTTAAATACACTTCATTGAGATCCTAAATAAATAAATTTCACCAAATTATACCATTATTTAAATATTTCGAAAACTGGACCCAGTTAGGAAGGAGGTGGGGGTTATTTAGTAGTGATCAGGGAGGGCTGGGTTATCACCCGGGTATGCATCATTTCATTGGTCGGATAGATCGACTCTTGCCTACAATTTGATTTTTTAAACTAATCTCAAATGATGGCAATTTGACAGGAAAATGAGAGAGTGCATTTCAGTACATGTGGGACAGGCGGGCGTACAAATCGGTAATGCCTGTTGGGAACTCTATTGTCTGGAACATGGCATCCAACCGGACGGTCAAATGCCAAGCGATAAGACGATCGGTACGGGCGATGACTCGTTCAATACATTCTTCTCGGAGACGGGTGCGGGCAAACATGTGCCCCGAGCCGTATATGTCGATTTGGAGCCCACTGTTGTCGATGAGGTCAGAACTGGCACTTATCGTCAACTATTCCACCCGGAACAATTGATCACTGGCAAAGAGGATGCGGCAAACAACTATGCTCGTGGTCACTACACAATCGGTAAAGAGATCGTTGACCTTGTTTTGGACCGCATTCGAAAGCTGGCCGACCAGTGCACTGGTTTGCAAGGCTTCCTCATTTTCCACAGCTTTGGTGGTGGAACCGGTTCTGGTTTTACTTCCCTTTTGATGGAACGCCTTTCTGTCGATTACGGCAAGAAATCAAAGCTCGAGTTCGCTATATATCCGGCGCCACAGGTTTCGACAGCAGTGGTCGAGCCCTACAATAGTATTCTGACGACTCACACAACACTCGAACACAGCGACTGTGCGTTTATGGTCGACAATGAGGCCATTTATGACATTTGTCGCCGCAATCTGGACATCGAGAGACCGACTTATACTAATCTGAATCGACTGATTGGACAAATTGTGTCCTCGATAACTGCTTCCCTCCGTTTCGATGGCGCTCTTAATGTCGACTTGACTGAGTTCCAGACCAATTTAGTGCCGTATCCGCGCATTCACTTCCCACTCGTGACCTATGCGCCGGTCATCTCCTCGGAAAAGGCATATCACGAGCAGCTGACTGTGGCTGAGATAACTAACTCCTGTTTCGAACCATCCAACCAAATGGTGAAGTGCGACCCCCGACACGGCAAATATATGGCCTGTTGTCTCCTATATAGAGGAGATGTCGTTCCAAAAGACGTGAACGCAGCCATCGCTGCCATTAAGACCAAACGTAGCATTCAGTTCGTGGACTGGTGTCCCACCGGTTTCAAAGTCAGTCTATTAATTGGATGCTATTCCTACCGATTACTAAAGTGATTCATTGTCTTAGGTTGGCATCAACTATCAGCCCCCGACCGTTGTCCCAGGAGGAGACTTAGCTAAAGTTCAGCGGGCTGTGTGCATGCTTTCCAACACTACTGCCATTGCCGAGGCCTGGGCCCGACTCGACCACAAATTCGATTTAATGTACGCCAAACGTGCTTTTGTGCACTGGTATGTCGGCGAAGGTATGGAAGAGGGAGAGTTCTCTGAAGCCAGAGAGGACTTGGCGGCCCTCGAAAAGGACTACGAAGAAGTCGGACTCGATTCGACTGAAACCGGAGAAGACGAGGCCGGAGAGGAGTTCTAGACTATTGTTCTCTAATTGGTCTCTCAAAACATCCGGTTTTAAGCTCAACATTGAATTTTTTTTAACTTTTTTTATAATTCTTTTGAATAAAGTTCAGAATTTATATCTCATTTGTTAACAATTTTTATTTCTATAAAAATGATGGATTTTGTCGTTATTAAGCGCTAAAAGTGATTACTCACTCATTTCCTCTAAAAAAACAAACAAAATTTGCCTTGAAATAGGAGGTTCGAGGAAATGGCATTACAAAGTGAATGCAGAGTGAATAATTGGATACCAATTGAATTATCAGATCTTCAAATACTTGTTTACTTTATTCATTAATTAGTTTTGATAAATGACACCCAATTTAATGTAAAATCTAAACTAACGATCTTATAATTAAATGTAGATATAATCATAAACCAGAGCCAATAATATTTGCTCAGAGTGTATTAAAAATAACTTATAGACTGTGTTATAGACTATGAATCATGCATTAAAATGACCAAGGTTCATTGAACTTGACTGACTGGCATCACTCGAGATTTAGCGTATTTTATGAATATGTTTGATCCACGCCTTTGTTGTCAGGGATTTAAATTTTAAATGACTCAGACTTTTATTCTCCGTTTTGTATTGAGTTTGACTTTTATTTGATTGTCTCTATTAATTGATAACTCATGAAATTTGGCGTAAAAACAGCTGAAATGATGTGATAATCATTGAAAATATCGTTATTATAATGGCTTTTAATCGTGATTTGCATGAAAACAGTGTTCGCTATCTTTTATTTGAACCGAACGATAGCATCGATTCACTCAATGAATGCATTTCTAAATACTATTCACATTTAGCTCAGTATATATCAAACCATATTTGGCAGAACCAGTCCTTTCAGCTCAGAGTTAAGACCAACTCTTATGGTAAGTTTGAATCTGATCTTTAACTGAAGTTAATCTTTTTATGAAGGCATCAATCATTTGGAAGGAATCACAAACTTTGGCGATAATATCGATGACGAATGGCTTATAATTTTTCTTTTATACCGATTGTCTCGATTTGACCCGAATCTGGTCATCAAAGTGGATGATAGCGATGGAGAATTTCTTCTGATAGAAGCAGCTAATCATTTGCCCAAATGGTGCGATCCATCCAATTGTCAGAACAGAGTCTTTATCTACAGAGAAGGCATTCATATAATCCCTTTGAAGTATAAACCGTTTGAAAACCGAATTCCTTCGATCTCTGAAGCGATTGAATTGATTCGTCGAAATCCCGAGAAAACGAGAACCAATGAAGACATTCAGAATTCGATTCTTCAGCGGATCCAATGCTTTCCAAATAGAATCAAAGAACATCAGCACAAAAGTCATTGTTATGTTCCGTTAGGAGTGGCGGCACTTCTCAAACACGACGCGTCACTAATTTCATTGGCTGTCAATGCTTTCTATAACCGAACCCCCAATGAGCTGAAGGTATGTCAAGCCATGAGATACTTTCCACCTGAAAGTCGAGTCATGTCTTGTATAACATTGACGCGTTGTCTTTACGCGCAACTCATGTCACAACCCTATGCTCCTGATATCAAAGTTGGATGGAATTTGCCGCCGAAGAACTCCAGACATTTCAAGTCTCATGACTTGGGAATGAAAATCGCTTCCGGTTTTGAAATATTGATCTCTAACTCAAAATCTGTATTCAGTGGAAACGATGGAATCGATTTCTCTTCGGATCGGCGATGGATTGCATTTCATAGCAGTTTAGTTCAAAATGGATATTTTGGCCAAGAATTGAAAGGCTCGAAGAGATATAAAGAACTGGTCCGAAGCGCTCAGAATTATTTCAGACAATTGATTATCAATAATGGAGCCGAAGATTTTGAGACCAATCTAACAAAAGGCTCACAAGTTCTACAAATTTTAAAATCACTTGAAATCGACGAAAAAGAATTCGAAAATGAGTCCAAAAAATTGGAAACAGAAGACTCGGATGACTGGCTTTCACTCAATTCGGATCAATTGGAAGCTCTTTTGTCTCAAAAATTTTGCTCAACAGTTCAGTCAACAAATAGTTCTGATATTTCGGCTCAAATTCCGGACACAATTAAAGCTTTCGTTTTTAATGACAATTCAGGACTCAGAGGGGCTGAAGCGCCGACACCTTCGCGACCGAATAGAATCAATTTCGATGAAAATACTTTTACAGACGCTCTGAAATCTGTATTATCACTGAAAGTTCCGCAGTCAGACACAGACTCCTCTTCTTCTGGAATGAGTGACTATAGCGATGAAGAGGACGATATCGACAGCGACGACGACTGTTACCAACAAGACTTCAATGGTTCACAATTGGAAGAGACAAAAATAAAAGTGGAACAAATGAAAGATTATATGAAAGCAATGGACCAACAGTTGGCTGAAACAGCGGTCGGACAGAGTTTTGAACAAAAATCTTTTGCCAACAGACAACCGGATCAGCAAAATGATGAACTCAAAGACGTTGACATCGATTTGAATGCTTTGACCAATATTTTGGAGTCTTATGGCTCCGAGTGCGGAGTCCCCGGACCTGCCACTGCTTTATTCGCTACAATGGGAGTCAAATTACCCGACAATACAGACGAAAATTAGTTAAATTCCGAGTCGTTTGACTGCCAAACAAATGCCTTAACGTTTAATTTGATTTGTATTGAAGTTATTTTTAATCTTCGCTATTATTATGAATTTATTGCCATATTTTCAAAGTTTAAATAAAATTTTGATGATTAGAATCAGTCGATTGAACGTCGGTCTGACTTTACTACTGATCGCTGTTTTTTGTTTTCAAGTCTTCTGATGGCAGCCTTTTCTCGATTTTCTCTTATCTTCTCTAAGCTTTCGACCGAAGGTTTATATATAGGTTTTGAGGCTTCAGTGATATAACACCTGAGTTTGTCCATACAATCGGCCAAATTGATGATCTGTGCCCTCGTCTTATCTGATCTGATGATCCAAAAGCCGTCTTTGTTTATATTGTTTTTGTGCTTTCGATTCATTTGTTTGAAAATATGTTAAATACAAATAGACTTTAATTTAATGAATACCAGTTGAAGAAGTCTTTGTTTGGTTTGTTGTGGTATCCAATGGGCTGACGCCAAATGAAACTTAACGGTCACTTTGGTATTAGTAGTGTTCACGTGCTGACCGCCCGGTCCTCCACTTCGAGTATAACTGATATCAAGCTTTTTAATAGGGATGTGACCATTGAAATGGTCAGCCGCTGGTTCCGGGTCCTGAATAACGGTCGATAATATTAGTGGAAGTGTTCAACTAATTTATGGCTCAAACCTGAAGAGGTATGTCTGGAGTGTCTTCTGATTTGCTGTACAATCGATCTAAACTGATCTGACTCTTGAAAATCGGCATATTTTCAAATTGACTCGAATTGAAACGAAAAGTCTTAACAATAAAGTTATTTCTATTTCTATTTAATACATAACTCTTTGTAAGGGATTTAAACATTTTATTTCTAATATTAATATAAAACAAATTCAAATCTTTTATGTTTGTAAACAACGATTGAATGCAATGAAAATGTTGTGAAAATTACGTCTTCTTTGAGACCATCTCTTATTTCAGTTCAAGTTTGAAATTCAAACAGACTATAAAATGTTGAAAAAGTATTCTTGTATATTTCTATTGCTTCATCTTATTATACAAGTGTTCCGTTGAAGCCGAAGACGTCCATATCATCTTGAAGTTGATATCGAATCTAAATTATCCAGAAATGTTGGATTGAAAAAATCTTGCACATACCTATTTCGACATATTTCGAATTTAAACAATCACCTTGCATAATTGCTTTGTTTTTGACTGTAAATTATGATAAATGATTGTATAAGTGGATCTATTGAAAGGATTGATTGATGCAATATTTAGTATTGTTAGTCCTATCCGCACATCCTTTTCATTAAATACTTAAATACTTCTAAACAATTGTTATTGTTTTGCATAACTTGAACTCTAATTCCTATAAATTAAATCTCAATCAATTGAATACTGAAAACTATTTGAGCATGGTTTGTAATGATTCTATTCAATTGTGTGCACACAATATAAACTTGTTCATTCCTAATTGCTAATTACTGTTTAATAATATTTTTATAGGAATATTACCTTTTAGATTCTAGATGGCTAAACTAAATAAATTTTACACATTTTAATCTTCTTGAGTAATTGATCATGATAACTTTTATCAACAAAAGTTATAGAGAAACGAACGAAAGTCATCCTTATCAAGTTTATCGAATAGAAAAGTAAATGTAAATCAATTACAAAGTGTAAATTACAAAGTTCACTTTTAACTCTTTTTGTCAAACATGAAAATAACGGGCCTGGTAACTCTACATTATGATAACCACTAAAAACAATTTAGGTTTTAAGAGCTGAGCAACACTTTAGTTGATAACAAAAGAAACATTAGACAAAAAGAATAAAAATAAAGTTCTAGTCAAATGTTGTAATACAGAAATCAAATCTTTACAGTCAGTTAGAGTACAAGTGATCGACACGAGTTGGCGATACTTCTTTATTAAGGCCGTTCCCAAAGTCTACTTCATAACTATATAAAGAAAAACAAACCTTAAATTTTAAGAACTTTTATTGGAATAAAAGAAAAAATAATCAATTTTTTCAAATAATCTTTTATATTTTACTCTAAAGAAATTACCATAAAAAATTAATAATTTACTAAAATTATTCAAAAATGTATGTGTAGTGAGTTTTGACTGTATTTGAATGAAGAACAGCTTTTATGACGTCAGTCTCTTTCAATTGATTTCATTGAATACTAAAGCGTTAAACTAATAGAGTGTTTGAGTGAAGAAAGTGCTTAAAACAAAAACTTGACGACGAATTAAATCTCAAACTTCAATAATAATTATATTCAAGGCTAAAGACCTTCACATCAGATCACAAACTGTTACAATCCATTCGAGTATTTTTTCAGTCATAGAGTGATTAAAAGTTTTTCAATTTATGAATACTATTAAGTGCTTTAAAATTAAAGTATAATGTAATGTGTTTTAATCAATGAAATAGTTAAGTAAAACAATGAATGAAAAGTTCTGAAGTTTACTCCAGTAATAAGTGAAAATGTTTTGGTGTTCAGTGACCACAAAAATTACGATTATTGTGACCATTGGGTTGGGATTCTCATTGACGGCTATCATCTCATATTTATTCCTTCCCCATATTATTGAACACAATGTCAAACAAGTGAGACATTTAAAAACTTACATTTAAAAGACCCTGTCCCTTAGGCTCAACGCTATTTTGTTAGTCTATATTATAGACTATAATATTAATTAATGTAAAACTTATTGCAAAACAATCCTTTTTTGGGAAATATTTGTAAAAAGCTTTATGTGCATGTTTTTTTGGTAAACATATTAAATGTTATTGACTTTTAAACCTAAAAATAGTTATGCCATTCAGTCACTCATTTGTTGTTAGTTCGTTATCTGAGACTTTTGTTTCATCAGATACTTATGCAAAATAGTTTCGAAATGATTGTCGTTCTTTCATATAAGATAAGCTTTCTTATAAATAAAATCCGAGTTCAAATTCTTTCCTCTTCAACTTGATCAGGGATTGCCAAAGAAGTAAGTTAACCCTTCACTCCCCCGGATTGACAATTTTTAAACATGTTTTATGTTTCTAAAAATGCATAAAAATGGTCTATGGTATTTTCAATACTTTTACAAATTATATATCGGTGAGGAAAGTAATGCCATAATTTTCATAAAGGGATAACTGAAATACTTATCATTCGTAAATAAAGTTTTGCATACTCATATAGGATTATTACATTGTATTTGACTGGTTGAAAGTGAAATAGTTTCAGGTCATATTTGGTCATATATATAAAAGTTTTTGGAATTTTTGGTGGCATAAGTTTCATCTCTGGTCGTTAAAGGCCGGCCCTCCCAATCCGGCTGCAAATAAATGGATGCTATACTTGTTTTTAATAATGATTATTCGGTAAGATTTTGATCCTTAAAAAACTGTTTTCAATACAATTCAGGCGAAAATTACGTCATTTAGAGCTTAAAGAAGCTAAAAAATGAAGGACGAATTTTAAACTCCTACCTAGATTTTCTCATTGAAATCAGCTTTTATAAATCAGTCCTTATGCCCATTAGCATCGATGAACTTGACCATCCTTGCATTTATTGAACTTTCAAACAATTGAATGTTTTTTCATAATTGTTTTTGGCAGTGATGCTCAAGGAGGTATAGCATTAAGACCCCTGGTTTTTTTTATCTCGGCCAGACCCCACCTCATCTAATTTTGGAACCGCCTAGCGAAATGTCGCTGGAAGACTTTAATGGTTTCTCCATATTTTCGGGGTTATCGGCAAAATTTTCACAGAAAACCAATGAGTTTTCCGCGATGCAAAGCAAGACCATTTTTGGGCAGTTTTTTCTGATTTCTATTTATTTTTACCCAGACTCCTCTTATATAAGGGTCCTCAATAAAAAAAATTTCTTCGGAGATTTTGAATATTTTCTAAACAGCTTAAGATATTTCAATTTTGTAAAAAGCATTTGTAAGATCCATTTCAAAAAAATATTTATTCCCCAAGAATGAATAACCTCACCTTTCTAATTGTATAAGCAAATGGAAGGTCTACAATAGTCAAGTATCTACAGAAAAAAACTATTTGTACTATAAAGTAACAATACGTCCAAAAAATTGAGAATAAAATTAAAACCTTGATTAAAATAAAATCAAATGATTTTTATTTGGTATTTAATATTTTAACAAAAGAGTGTCTATTGTAGTAAAGAATGATACATTAATATATTTGAATAATACTCTTCAACCCAAGATATATTTTTTCAAAGACCTTGATGTCAGAACATCAATTGGGAAATTCATATGTAAAAACTCAGAACTTTAAAGGAAAAAGGGACAAAAAAACATTTTAAAGGATAGATCTGCTATTGATTATAATGTTATGAATAATAATAAAATTATGAGTTTTAAATTTATCAATCATTTTTTCATGCTAAAATTTTAAAAACAGATGACATATTATTAAAATAAATTTAAAGTATTGAAGCAAAAAAAACATTTTTTTAATAGAATAGAATAGACTTAAAATTTCAAATGGATAATAACAGTTATATTTAACTAGCGGGCTGATTTTGCATCGCTACATCATTTAAAAATTATTTAAAACTAATTTTTAAAATAGGAGCCAAAAGAGGTGATTCCCTCTAATGTGACCCAATTTCGGGAAATACGAACAAATTAGCATAATTTTAGCCACTCTATTATTATATCTGTACTATCGATGAATCATCATTTCCAATTCAAATAATTAATTTAATTGTAAATAGAGCCATTAAAAACTTTTCCAGTGCTTACTAAAAAGTGTTAATACAAAACTAGGTCACGCTGCTGACCACTGACCACTATTCACAATAAAATGACTTAAATTTATTCGAAGAGTATAGTTCTTTCCAATGAACTGTTCAATGAAATTCATTTCTCAAAAGGTTTTATGTTTACTTTTAAATAATTCCTGTATATTCTATGAAAAATAAATGCATTTTCTATTTTGTATGAATCATTTCTTTCAAGACATGAATTTCAATAACCAAGTTCATTTATTGATAGTTTTAATGAATCTAAACTTTATAAAAATCTTACTAAAATATAAAATGCATCTTTTAAATCTTGTCTTATAAAGCATTTTTGGCCATGCCAATATCGGGGTTAATTGTGACAATTTGCAAAAAATAGTCATAATGGTCGATTCTAATCAATTAGCAGATTCAGAATATATCAAAATTATTTAATTACGCGTACCCCTTCATCCAAACCTT
>JAQIWP010000276.1:0-30232 GCA_034695525.1 Euzetes globulus
TGTCTCTCCACCAGACAACCAGACCATGTTTATACAGGGGGATCCTGTGTTCCTGTGTACCCAAAGGGCTATCACCCAAAGGACAACTTGACTCAGACACGGTTTAGGGACCGGATCACATCCTTCTCAACCATTCCAGTCAGTTTGTTCGACCTAGCTTCCATCTTCAGCCGACCAATGTATCATGCTACTGTTGTAGGTTGCTACTTTATCCTGTCCCTCAGTGGTAAGACCAGAGCATCAGAGGTGCCACTTGATGTCTGGTCCCTCTTGTCCACTGAGGCCGTCCAATCTGCTTGAGCCGTCCATTCTTTGTTGTATCTAGCTACTTCACCAAACTTGTTACCATGCTGTTCCATTTGACCTATGTAGCTAGCTGCTCGTAGGTAAGTAGTTGCTTTAGCCGTTTGAGTGGTCAGACCAGATGTCTTGGTTTCTGACCCACTTATCCACTGAATTGAAACTTTTAATGATTTGAAAAATTATTCTCACTTTTAATTGTTTGAAAAAAATATTCAAATTTTGCAAACTATTGTTTAAACGAAATGTTCTGAAAATTCAATTTACCTTTAGCTCAAGCTATTGACAATATTAACCAGGGTAGTTAATTAACTATTCAATTAATATTTGTTTAGAATACCTGACTTTCAAGTGATTTGATTTATTTCCCATTAATTCTTAGTTAAATTTCAAGACTGACTGCAGAATAGATAAGAAATGTGTTTCTACTCTCAAAATGTTCACAAAAACGTTACTCTGTTTGATTGATTCAATATTCGAAGACTTTCATAAAAATCTTACCTTGTTAACATATGTTATACACAGTGGTGAACCGTCTTATTTTACTAAAATAGTAATTTCAACGAACCCAGAGCTCAATGCTATTAAAACAGGACAGTCGGTGTCATCTTATCAAACAGAATAAGACTCAAACAAATACAACTTTCTTAAACAGGGACATCCCTGATCTGCAAGTTTCAAGTTCAGACCGCGTACTGTATTTGGAAAAAATCAGAATAAAAATTACTAAGAAAACTTTACTTTCAATTTGCCTGTCTTAATATACCACAGATTTTGTCTGTGTTTTAAACCCAATCTAACGTTTAAATTTAATTTAAATTACAATAACTACTGAATTGTTTGCCTTTAATTGGTGTCAATTAGATTGGATTAGCAGTTGTTATATGAATTTATAGCAATAATTCCTTTTTTGAACAAATTAGCAATATATTTATCAAGCTAATTTTTACTTCTTATTTATTACTTATTTTAATGCAGTTAGGTTAATGAACTAGTTTAATCACAATTGGTTATTGACATCCAAATAGAGAACAACTCTTCTAAAGTAACTTAAATTCAATGCTTCCGATTTGAAGACTTAAGGCAAGAAAGTGGTCGGACCCGAGAACATTATCAAAGGCAGACCAATGCTAACTAAAGACCTTTCAGAGGACAGCCTTTCATTTTCAAATTTTAAATTATTGTCGGCTTCACTAAAGCCTCGAATCATTTTAATTCAAAGTCATTTCAAAATTGTTTGCCTTTTGAATCGGGTTTGAAATTCAGTCTTTGAAAATGTAAATTGAAAGCTCAGAAAAATCGAGGAATAGGAGGCACCCGTCAGATCGGGCGGACAAATGCAAAAGACTTATTTTTTCGTTGCTTTCCTTAAGTGAATCAAAGAAATGTCAAAAGAGTCAGAAAAGTGGTCGAAAAAATCTGCTAAAAGAGGCAAACGGACTGTCAGACGAAGAAGAGTCGTTTGTTTTTATTTTAAATCATAGAATTAAAAATCTTTTAATGAATTCAATTATCACTGAATTCTTGTTAACCTTTCAATAGAGATCTTAATTTGATTTTACATTTTAAGCTCAGATTTTCCCAAATATTCAAATTTAAAGTCGATTCACACGATATTAGAGTCGATTGTTTGGTCAAAAACTTGTTCTTTGATTACAATTATTTTGTCTATTTATTAAGTTTTAAATAATTTCAAAATCAGTTTTTAATACATTTTATTCAGTTTTTGCTTATTTTTAGATATTTAACAGAAAATGGTCTGAATTTGAAAAAAAATATCTTTTCTGATCTTTGATTCTTGAATAGCATTCAGGCATTAAAAAGACTCTGTTCTACTTTTTCTTCTTCGCCTTCCTCCAGAGCGGGATCGGCTTCGCCTTCCTCCAGAGCGGGATCGGTTTCGCCTATGGCCTGTTTTTGAGTACTTACGGCCTCTTCGTCTGACAGACTGTTTGCCTCTTTTGGCAGATTTTCTGCTCTTTCGATCACTTTTCTTACTCTTTTGAGATTTCTTTGATCCACTTGGTATAAGCCACGAGAAAATGTGGGCCTCCTCCATCTGTCCGCCCGATCTGATGGGTGCCTCCTGTTCCGCCGATTTTTCTGAGCTTTCAATTGACATTTTCAAAAACTGAATTTCAAAACCGATTCAAAAGACAAACAATTTTGAAAGACTTTGAATTGAAATGATTCGAGGCTTTTGTGAAGTCGACAATAATAGGCTTTGAGAGCGAGAATCATAACATTCTTATTATATTAGGAAATGATTTCTTTGACTCAAATAACTTTTGGTCAGGCATGTGCAAGGGGGGAGATTTTCTGAATTACCCCCCCCCCCCACACCAAGATTTGGTCATTTATCCCCTAGGTTTGAGAAAAATTGTACCATAAAAACTCATAGAAACTGGTTCACCTCGAAAATGGCAATGGGGGCCAAAAAGTCGGTAATTTTGCTCTTTATTTTAAGAAATTTAGCAATGTAACTTGAATAATAGCTAAATTATGGCCTAATTAAGCTAGTTAACGCTTTAAATTACTGAAAAGAAGCGCATTTTAAGAAACACTGACTCGAAAATTAAGCCAATTTTTTAAAAAGCTTATCCGAATTGAAGTCAGTGTTGATTTTACATTTATTCAGTTGACTTTAAAATTCTGTTCATTACATCTTAACATTAAAAATTTACTAAGAATCCGATGATTCACAAGAACTTTAATTATATTATGCATGTTTTACTTGCTTTGTTAACTACATTAAAGTTTAAAAATAAAATTACCACATAATAGTATAAAAATATTTTCCTCACTTTATACCGTCATGCCGATAGATACAATAAAGCCCTTTTTAAGAAAATGATCAATTTCACTTGGCTTATCGCACAATTTGAGGGAATACGGTAAGTATTAGCGGGTCATCGCTATAACAGGTATTCAATAAACAGAGTTGAAATTTAGCTGGTCAAACAAAGGAGAATTCTAGAATTGCCCCAAAGTACGGCACCCGAAATTATGATTTTCTGGTAGAGGAAGTTAGACTTACCAATGGTTTTATTGACCACTTTTTAAAATTCTTATGCATTTTTCCACTGCGACCGTCAATTCGACATTTAAATGATAGACTTATACAAATAAAATATCGTTTACGATAAAGTCGAGCATGCTGAACTGATTGGTGAAGGTTAAAATTTTATTGCATTAATGGTAGTAAAGTTATAACTTATGACTAATTTTTTCTAAAATAAATTTGGAAATGTTATTTTAAGGCAGGGGTTGCCAAGGTCGGGAGATATAAGGGAAGGATATAAGGGGAAGATAAATGGCAAATTTTTTTCATCAAACCTTAGAGTGGGCATAAGGAGACGATATTTTCCAAGATGGTGGCCGGAAGTACCCCCAATTTAGTTAGATGCTCAGGTTTAGAGGTATCGATCTCCTATTTATTCGAATCTATTACTTGAAAATTTTGACTTTGAAGCTCCCTAGCGGAAAAATGCTCAAGAATTTCTAAAAGTAGTTAAAACAAATATTGTTCAGTGTAAGTTGCTCTTCCAGAACATAATAATTTCGGTTGCGGTACTTTGGAGCATTTTTACATTTTTTACTTCGGGGCTAAAATTCTCTTTGTTATAAAAATTGAATGAATTTACAAAACAAGGGTTTGCTTCAAACCTAATCCCCACTACATTTACACCTTTGATATCTTACTCATAGTTAGCCAAACAAATTATAACACTGCTTAATCTATCCTAAACTTATATAGAATGAACATCGGATTCCTTATAATAATGTCTGCCCTCCCATAGAATTAACATGAAATTTTATACATTCAGTTATATTCCATGGGATATGAGATTTTCCCCATAGATTTAACATAGGATTACTTTCCATAGACCTAGCATAGAGATCCTCTCCCGTAAACTTAGTAAAAAAATTCAGAACGGCAAAATTATATACTATATACCTCGTAAATGTAGTGAAAAACTAATTGTGCAAGTTTATATTTTATTAAAAGTTTTGAACTCTGCTCAAATTTTGTTCAATATCAAAAGCAGGGGTAACGTTGGCAATTCCTAGAGGGGCCGTAGGGTGGGACCAAATCTATGAACTTTGGTTGGAAGTGGGCAAAATTTCAAAATATTCTCGATCAAAATTATCTAGATTATTTATAATTATGGTAGTATGAGGATCTGGAAGATAAACAACCTAAAAAATGTATGTCCATTTTTACACTAAAATTTTTATTTTAAGAGGCTTTAACACGACTTTCCCACACCCTGTTCCTGAAGGATAAAAATATGAGTAACTTTTTCTATATGTGTTGATGATGTAGCAGAGGTCATATTTTTGGAAAATAATATTTGAGATGAGAGAAATGTGTTAAAAACTGACGGACAGAGAGCTCAGCCACAGAAACAAATAAATTAGCAAAAGTCTGGAAATATTTTACTGAAAACTGATATAAGAGACGTTTCACTCATTACACTCAAAGTTTATCCAAATAGCAGTTTTTTAAAATTCAAAGGACAGAATCGAGAATTGAAATCTATTGAGGACAACCGAGAGGGACACTATTGGAATGGCATTTGGTTTTTCTATTTGGTGGACAGAATAGAAAGGGATAAAATCGAGTGTCAACTGTATTGGGGAAGTCTGAACTCATCTCGAGGTTGTCCACATAGACAGATGTTTTTTACAGTTTTTCTAATACGAGTCTATGGCAGTGAATTTGGGAATTGAAACCTCTGTCGAGTTATAGAGGTTTGAATGTATCTTTAATCCATAAATAAACTATCCATTACTGAATTTAATTTTAATTTTGAATCGACATAATATATGATTTAAATCCAATTGAGTGCCATTCATATCAAAGCCAACTACTTATTGATTAATCCAAATAAAAGCCGACAAATAGGGAAAGGGTCTCCTTTTGCACATCAATTGATTGTAACAAAATTTGTGAAGAAAGTGGGTTTCCCTTACATAAGGGCTGTCCTCTTATAAGAGACTAATTTGAAAAACTGAACGTTATTTTCATTGAAATGAAACCTCTTTTCAATGTAAACACAATTCACTCTCTGTTTGTTTTAATCACTTTTTGACTGATTTTCTCATTTGTTTTCGCTTTCAATCATTTTTTAAAAACTCATTTTAATTAAGACTTAAAATATTTGTTAAAATTTAAATCTACAAAATATTGTTACTATTCTTCCATTTTCTGGTCTCCGATATAAAGGTATGTCTTAATAAAAATCGTTTCCCATTTGAATAAAATTATTTCACTTTTAATTAATTAATTTTTATGAATAAAAACTTCACTTTTAATGTATTTTATTTCAAAGTCTAAAATCAAAGCCTAGTTTTCAAATAAAATTCTGTTTTCAATGAATATTTCAATGAATACTTCAGTAATAAAAATCGATTTTCAAGCTATTCATCAATATTTTGATTTAAAAAAAATAAGTATTAATTTAAATGATATTTAAATTGAATTTTGTATCAGAAAAATAAGAAATTTTCAGTTTATTTCCCTACAAATAAATCACTGAATTGAAAGTTGAATAATAAAAACTCGTCGTTAAAAGTGTTGATATAATTGATTGCAGTTTTATTTTAATATTTAAGTAAATGAAATCTGATTTATGCTTTTTATTGCATATTTTCGCCCACTTTTCAAATACTTAATTAAAAAGTCTTCTGATATTTCTTTTAATTGAAAACATTAACTAAGAGTTTGGCCCACAAAGACTTAGCCATGAGATCTGACCAATGATTTCAGTGGTATTTCCATCTTATTAACTAACTTTTGGCAAAAAGCTTTTTGGTTAAAGTAATTTTCAAAAATTAATTGAATGCGAATAAAAATGTTTATCATATAATTGAGTTCAACATTCCTTGAGTATTGAAAACCCATTTTCTGGATGAAAATTATTCCTTTGAATTCTGACTTTGATAAACAAGCAATTTATTGTCCAAATTAATCACAGCTGTAATGATTAATCTTTATTGTCTTATCCAAATCATCTGAAAGAATCGTAAATTTGGAAATAATCTAGGTCTTGTAGTATTAAAAAGGTAACTGCATGTAAATTGAAACTTTGTTCCAAATTTACGATCTTTCAGATGATTTGGATAAGACAATAAAAATCGATAATAATTACAAATGTGATCATGTTATCGATAAGTTAATTCTAAATTTTATTTTAAAAAAAGTATTCTTGATGGCTTTTTAATTTTGGGAAGTCCAATTTTCTATTCTATGTTTTCCTATAATTTGGGTGGAATTTGAAACAAAAATAACAAATAATTATCATTTAAAACAAAACCAATTTATTGGCTCGAATTCCAGTAATATTTTTTGTTTGTATTTGTTTTCATTCATTTGGTTTAATGTATAAAAACCTGAACTACGAATTCTTTTACAATTATCACAAATTCTGATAAGACCCAGAATCTAAACGTCAGAAACTTGTTTATTACTCCCAATTTGAATCTAAAAAGAAATTCGATATTATACACTCTTATGTATTAGAAAACCTTAAAAGCTTTACAATGGAAATAATTTTGGCCAAGAAATAAATAATATTGTCTTAAGTCAATCAAATACTTGAAGAGAGTCTGAAAAAAGTTAGATATGAATTGATTTCACAGCAATTTTCATCTTTTGTCTGATATTTTTGAGTCCATTTCCGATAAAAAGGAGATCTATTGTTGACCTCAATTTGTATAGCAATCGGCCAAACATTACCTCAATTTCAGTGATTCTTAATCTGCATAACAATGAAAGCCTTCGCATTGTTTTCTCTTTTATTTCGCATTCAATTTCAATTGAATTAAATACGGGTTTAACTGTACTCTAATGGTTTGACCGCAACGTTCAGACTATTTTTTAAAATATGTCCCTTAGAATAAACAAACTTTGAAAAAAATACTATAAAAACGACATCCATTTCTCATCTTCCTTTTAAACTAGATTTCTACAATTTGGCCCATTATCTTAACCTTTCACATTTTTCAAAACAATAGACACTTTTAGAGTGGAGTAGAGGAATTAGGAGAGGGGTGAATTCAAGGTGAGGTTATATACTTTGTTACTGTGCTAAAAATCAAAATAACCATAATCAATTACCGTTTTCCCTTGCAAGCCAGCACAGGAGCTAAAATATCAATTTTGTTTATATTAGGGGACTTGCTGTTTGACTTTATGACTCCTGACAACAGATACACCCCCCCCCCCACAAAAAAGCCCTTGGGATTAAAAATCATTTTATATATAGCTTATATCAGTTATGTTTTTCTGGTTGATTGACTTTATAGCCCAGGGTGCTTGTTTCTCGACTTTTTGGCACTTGGTAACCTTATGAAGTTTTAAAAGGGTCAAGCAAACCCAGCTGTTAGCTTATCAGGGAAAATGGCAATTAGAATGTATAAAATTCAATCGTGAAACTCAATTTTTAGGGGTTTTAACTAAGTTTCGCAAATAATCGTTTGAGTTACCTATATTAGTTTAATTGAAAAATTTGCGGTCGCCATTATACCTCTCCTTGGAGTGGAAAGCCTGGACCCTGAATTTGTTTTAATCTGAAACGAGATAACTAGACTTTTGTTCTTTTTATCATTTCTGCTGTAATCACAACTGTATTGTCAAAAGTAATGGTAATTATAATTATCGAAAATATATTTTATATATTCAGTCATAACTTGTTTGGGAATAGAAAAAGAGTGAATATTTTAGAGAACATCGATTTAAAAGCAATTCTGTGATCAAAAATTTCAAGTTTATATTGAATCACACCTAAGTTGGAGTTGCATTGGTTAGCATTGGTTAGCATTGATTAACTTTTTATATTTTAGTTCTTCACTCGTTTTGTTTTTCTGTTAGACATCCAACTAATGAATAAATTGGTTTTGAAGGCCATTTCGCTTTCACTTAATTTGTTGCATACTTTTCACCAAAATATTCATTTTCCCTTATTTTCGCACATTTTGATTGACAGAACAGTCGATTTGGTCTCTGGTCTGCCATTACTAAGGAACTGATCGAAAATGCCGGGAAACTGTGCGCGATGTCAGAAGACGGTCTACTTTAACGAAGAAAAGATGGCAATCGGGAAGAGCTTTCATGTCATGTGCTTTGTTTGCGGTCAGAATAGCTTTCATTCAATTTATATTTTTTATAATTATTTTCAAGACTTCTTATCAGATAATAAATTTTCAATTTATTTTTATTGTGTTTTAAATAAATGAATAGTTCTTTTGTTGTCCAAACAACTGATTCAAAACATCAGTTTTTGTTATGGATTTCCATTTTTCAATTGTCTTTTCTTTATTTTCTTTCATTAAATGAACCATAAATTCTTTAGATTCCAATTTGACATTTAGATTAGATTTCGTTATCAAATATATTAAGGATACAAATGTTTTTGATTTTTTTCCTGTAATCAAAATTTTCGTTTAAATTCCTTTCCTTTTATTTATTGTCTGTTTATTCCTTTTTTCAAACAATTCCTGATTTAATAGATTAAGTGTTTGTTTGTTGACTAAAATTAATTGTGTTTTGGTTGTGATTAACAGCGAACAAGTCGTGTAACCGACGGTTAGACAGTGGAAACCTGACTGAACACGACGGAGATATTTATTGCCGGTCATGTTATGGCAAACTATTCGGACCCAAAGGGTATTCCAATTACTTAATCATTAGTAACCACTGAATATTTGATGAAAATCTGTCCCTTAAATGTATTACTAGTTATTTAATGAATCAATCAAATGATTTAACTTTTTTTGTGATCAGTTACGGTTATGGTGGCGGTGCCGGCACTCTATCAATGGATACCGGGGACAGCACTAATGGTCCGCCCACCAGCAATATTCCGACTACAGCTCAAGCATTTATAGCTCCGATAAAAGGACCGCCATCTCCTCAGACAAATGGTACTGGCAAACCCAAGTTCGGTGGGTCTGATATCTGTCCCCGTTGTAACAAAGGTTAGTTCATTTGTTTTCTTTTAAGTTTTCATATCTAAGTTATCTTCAATTTTCGATTAGCCGTATATATGGCAGAGAAGATGATGGGCGGCGGTTCCGTACGTACCTCTTCTCCTTCCTTTCATTCAATTTTTGACATTTCATTTTTGACCAATAATTTAAGGCTTGGCATAAGAGTACGTGTTTCACGTGTAAGGAGTGCCGCAAACGACTCGAATCCACTACTCTTTGTGAACGGGAAGGAGAGATATACTGCAAAAGTAAACCATTTCTTCCATTGAATATTTTCCACAAATTTTTTAAAAATATTTTTTATTAATGTTTACATATTTTCATTTTATACACATTTTATACATTATTCAAATACTTGTTATTTTTAATGGTTT
Source organism: Euzetes globulus (assembly GCA_034695525.1). NCBI lineage: Eukaryota > Metazoa > Arthropoda > Arachnida > Sarcoptiformes > Euzetidae > Euzetes > Euzetes globulus. The sequence continues at coordinate 9,669 of JAQIWP010000276.1, forward strand.
TCAATGGTTTAACCTTTAAATTGATTTCAATAGCCTGTTACGGAAAAATGTATGGACCGAAAGGATATGGCTTTGGAGGTGGGGCTGGAGTTCTCCAAAATTTTGTCGAATAAGACGGAAATAATAAGAAATATATGATTCCTTCAAATCAACGATTCTTCAATTCCTTCTATTATTCCAAGAGCTGTGCAAATGCTTTCCTATTGTGTGCCAATTCGTGAATACCATTCCTCTACTTATCACTAGAAGAAGACAAATGACTTCTAGACTGAGATTCCTTAAAATAAATTATTGATATTCGGATACGTTTTCCGAATTTTAAATTAAGAACAGATTAGAAAACATTTCGACTGAAATCAAAGAAAAAAACTCCAACACAATAGTCTTAGCGCACAATCACTACTTTATATCATTAATTATCTTAATATAAATCATTATTTTAAACTAATTTTATTTTTACCCCAATTTTTAGATTCAGTTTTATTTTACTATTTTTATCAGAGAAGTGAATATATTTTTCTCCTGTTATTCAAATAATTATTAAATTTGAAGAAAACATTAGATTTAGCGACACAACAGATATTAATATTTGTAAAGATTCTATTTTAACTAAAATCATGTTATATTTAACGATTAAACTATTAATTCTTATAATTATGATTAACTTGAGGCTGATTTGGGACTAATCCAGTGTAACATAAAATTTTAATATTTATTTTAATTACAAATTCGTGCCGTTTTATGACTAATTAATTCTTAAAATCATAGATTTTTTTTTGACAATTTATGCAAATGTTTTGTATTTCATATTTAGTTTTCATTTTTCCTCTTTTTAAGATTTTTTATTAATTATTTTTAATTAAAATTATTTCTTTTTGATTAATTAGAAAGTTTATAATTCTTGAAAACTGTCGAATGAATTAATTGAATGGTTAATGACTTAAATGAATTATAATTTACGAAAAAATTCCTAAACAACAGAATTGTATAAAATGCAAAACTATTAATTAAGGGTAAAATGTATTGTTAGAAACAGTTGTCAATTGTTGGCATCGATTATTGATTAAAATAATATTTTGGTCGAAAAGAAAATATTTCATTTCGAAACAGTTTTGATCGAAAATACAGATACAGAATATCTGTAAATAAATTTTCTTTCATTTGAAAAGTTATTGAATATAAAAATTGTTGAGAAAGCGATTGCTTTCGAGTGTCAAACAAAATATATTACAACACAAAACATATTTTATAGAAAATCAATCAAAAAACAACTTTCAAATAATTTTCTGCTTTCGGTCACAATTTCAGGTTATTTATGTCTTTTCGTAACACATTTTTAGTTCATTTTAGTTCTGATCGAATCGTCCGAACGATTGATTAGTTTTTCAATTTCTTTGGTTTTTGATCATTAGTTCGGTTAATAGTTTCCAGTCAACAATTATTAAAGCATTTCTTCGACTGATTATATTCTTCAGACAAACTCTTATCTTCTTGTTTTTTATCTAATTTTCTATATATTAGTATATTTAGTATATATGCGGTTCAACAGTTCATCAAATTTCCCCCGATGTCATTTTTATCCTGATGATGCCAAAGTTGTTCATATCACCATGAAGTTGACCTGAAACAAAATGATCTGCCTCATTTCAAAAAATAATATCCTTTAAAACTTCTATTATGAAAAATGTGTCTCTTTTAATCTTTTTTGATTTATTAGCAAAGAAACATAAGACCAGGAATGTGCAAGGGGGGGATTTCCGAATTATCCCCCTAGACCGATATGCGGTCATTTATCCACCTAGGTTTGAGATAAAATGGTATAATAAAACCCAGAGAAACTGATCCTTTACGAAAATTGCCATTTTTCAGCAATGGCGAACCAAAAATTGCCATTTTTTTAGTAATGGCGGCCATTTTGTCTCTTATTTACAAAACAAGGTTGGAAGCCAATCAATAGCCACTACATTTACAGCACTTTATTTACAATAAAATATTTCATGATAATAAATTGAAAATATTTTATATAATGCTTTATAAATAGTAATAAGTATCTGAAATTACAATCGGGAAAATAACTTAATAAATTACTTGACTTTTAAATCTAAATTAAACCTAGCTTAGAAATTTAGCATTGTAACTTGAATTATAGCTTAATTATGGCTTTATTAAGCTAATTAACGCTTTAAATTACCGGAAATAAGCGCATTTAAAAACAAAATGGTGGCTACCGGTCCCCATTTCCGTCCGCCATTTTTGCAATATGCTCCCACTATATCTTCCTAGATTTTGTTCTGAGAATGAGTCATTATCCCCCTAGGGTCACGGACCTTGCACATGTCTGCAAAAGATTCATTCAGTTTGAGACACAAGGGAAATTTACTAGATGACATTTCGATAGAAACATAAACTTGTATAATTGTTTAGGTTGTAAATTCATTAAATTGTCATACATTGTAGCAAACTATGTCTCACAAATCAAATTCCTTCTTCCATTCATTTTCAATAATTTTTTAAACAGAATAAAAACTTCAATTCTAAAACTTTTATCCCATTTTTTGGACATTGGATAGCAGGATAATATCAATCAAAGGGAGCTTGCTAGTTTTGATCCCATATCAGCTTCGTGGTGATATGAACAACTTGGGCATCATCAGGGTAAAAATGGAATTGAGGGAGCTGACATTGGGGAAATGACATTGTGGGGAATGACATTTGGCGATCCAGTTAAACATTTAAACATCAAAAAAGTTGTCTTTGCCAGTGGATTCATTTTTTATAAAATAAATTATTTATTTAAAGCTTTGATCAAGCTTCTTTTAACTGTTTGTTGAAGATTATTTCAAATAAGCACGGCCAATTTTTTGTGGACATCAGTTGCCGTGTGACGAATCGTTGCCAGACGTCCTTGATTTCCAGGATAGTCCTTGATTTTGAGTAAAATTTATCAACCAGAACTGGTTCGAAATAGATTGTCTTGGAAAACAGATTGATTTTATACAAGTTGACCTGGAAATGTTCTGGATATGTTCAAATATATTTGTCTAAAATTTTTAAATTGTCCTGGATTGCTAACTTTTTTCCTGGCTACTCTAATGACGATATAATAGGATCATGGAGATATTTTGCTCATATTCTGAAAATTCCCCTTTGGTGGTTGGTTTTATTCAGGGTGCTTGGCCCAAGGGGATATAGCGGAGGATAAGGACTCATTTTTAGACGAAAGCCTAGAGATATAGGGATAATTTTAAAGTAGTAGCCAGTTTGTTCTTAAATACGCTTAATTCTGGTAATTTAAAGCGTTAAATCGTTTAATTAAGCTACAATTAAGCTATTATTCAATTTTCCAGGCTAAATTCCTTTAAAAAAACAAAATGGCCAATTTTTTGGCCGCCAATTCAAAAAATAACCGCCGCGCCTCGCACATGCCCCCTACAGTCAAATTTTTAACCTAGGGGATATTTCAGTAAATCATCCTTGCACACACATGGTTCTATGTCATTTCATATGACTTAGCTATTATGTGCTGAAAAATTATATGGGTAATCCAAGGGTTATCAATAATTGACAGAAAACTTTCAAAAGCTATCGATGACCTGAAAACAACTTATTTTAATATAACTTAGAATCCAAGGTTATAAAGAAAAGTTATTTTTTCCAAAAACGATTAACCTATTTTCGATGATAATTTATTGATAAAAAATTAACTTGATCTTGGGGCCCGTAGAAAATTATTTAGAACTTTTTTCTGTGTCTGAATGAATAATATTCAGGGAATGATTTGAATTCAAAGTTACTGATTGCCCCCATATCCTATTTTGGAGGATATCTTAAATGACATAAAAAGATTTTTATTCTAATTTTATTGCCTCCAGAATATTCTCAATTCAACTTATACTCAAAGATTGGACCAAAAACTAAATCATTAAAAACAGTTGAAAACAGTACAATGGAGTTGACAGCAGCTTATCTTGCTCACAATAAAATTTATATTATCATATTAATCTATTTCAAAGTTTTAGTCTGTCACTTGGCTGCTCGAGATATTATTAAAGTTCATATTTTATTATGTGCTGTGCTTATCATAGATCAATAAGCATGTCTTTGAAGTTTTAGCAAGCAAGTTTTTGCCTGAATGATAAACGATTTTTAGATAAATAATCAGTAAATTCAATGAAAATAATAATAACTTTAATTATTATTTCAATGAAACTTATTTTTATTAACAAATTTTCATATATAATAAAAATAATAATAATTAATAATAATAATAAAATGATAGCTATTTTTATTTATAACACATTTTCCCAGTATTTTTGTGATGAAAAACAATAAAATAAAATCAATTATTTTGACTAAATTTGTAACGAAATTCACAATTGATTTCCAGATCGAGAATATATTATTTATTATTATTATCATTATTATTATTATTTAGAGTTAATATACTTGGTTAATTTGTCGGATATTTTTTGGTGTGTTTTTGATTTCAATTCAATGAGAATTTCAATTAAACAAATGAGTGAATAATTGATATCATTTTTGATGTCCTTTCGGTTAAATGCATGCAATGTTTTAACACAGAATCCAATGGCGAACACTTCGGATGAATATTCTTGTAATGAGTGACAAATACGGAATTGAATTTTCGTTTTTTTTTGTCAAATCTGTTCATTTAATCTAAAATTAATTTATTCTCTAAATTTGTGATAATTTTCTTTTCAAATGAATAGTAAACGACTAATTGATTCACTTTTGTCTTGAAGTCAATGAAAATAATTTCGATCTAATCGTCAAATGAATGTTCGTTTGTTTTCGTTATAATTTTTTGGCATTTTTTTTATTCAACTCATACTTTGCTTGAAACATAGCAATTATGTTTTAAAAAATTCAAATCTTTTCATTTGTCAAGTCTTTTGATATAATCTTGGTTCATTTATTAAGTAAATTAAACAAATAATGATCGTATCATCTGTTGGTTCGCATCGGTTTTCTTAACACAAGTGTATTGCACTTCAATTCGGGTGAAAATTTCTTCATTAAAATACTGTACAAATCAATATTGAATTCGAGAAAATGTCTTCAAATATATTATTCATTCAAATATTGACGAAATCGAAGCACAAGAATTGTATTAAAAATTTGTTTTGTTTGTCAGTCAATGGGAATAAGAATCGAACCAAACGTTAAACAATTGATCCAAACAAAAATGGCCGATAAGTTCATACTTTGTCGGTTTGAAGCTTAGGCTCTAAACTAAGTCGTCTTCCGTTGGCTATAGTACTGATAAGTCGAGCGCTCTCTTGTCGGCGATCATTTATAAGTTTGGCCTCTCTCTCGAAGATATCCTTAGCTGCGTCCTGATCGGACTTACATCTTGAAAGGGCACCGGTCAGGTTGGTTGTGCTCGTATTGACTACAGCGGCAGCTAAACTGACAGTATCCTCAGAAACATGGATTCGCGTAGGCGTTGGAGAGAGACTATCGGAACCGCACGAACCACAAGAACTGGTGTCACTCAGTTCTCTTGTCGGTCGTCTTCCCATTCGAGGTGAGTGCTGAGAATTGCCTCTTCGACCCAGAATTTGTGCCTGAATATGATCACATATACGTTTGAAGCGACGCACCGGACCTGCCATCAGATAAGCAATTAATTTGAGAACAAATGATTGCAATTGTTTTACCCGATATTAATGTGAAAGTAATACAATAAATGGTCGGTTTGTCTGAGCTTTTGTCGAGACTGCCATTTGTGGCACTGGTGTCTGCGGGCGGTGTCGCACACGTGATGTCTACATGAAAGCGCACATTACGTTGAAACATAGCTGTGCCACCCGGCCTCTTGAACTCGACTCGGAAGGACATCGGCGATAGAACGGAATGACTTAAGTCTGATATCTATAAAAATAAAAGCAATGCTTATAATTATTGTCATAAACTTGTATTAACTCACAGAAAGGAATGCGTGGATTAGATCTGCTTTGATGGCAGCCAACTGACGATCTTTTATAAGAATGACATGCGTTTCATCCCTCTCCGTCCCCATTAAGCTTCCGAACCACGACCTCTTCGTCAGCTCAGGAGAAGACTCTGGAGTCAGACTGACGTCATCATAGAGTGGAACTATCAGTCCATAAAATCAAGAAATCAGTGTATTGTTGAAGCGATAAAAATAGGATTTCTGTCATTCAGTGGCTCTAACTTGTAGTAAATGTCAATATATTTCGATAATTGGTTTTATATATTCTCAAAACAAACACATAAATAAAAAGGAATTTATTTTTCGATTCTACAAATAATAGACAAATAAAATGGATTTCTTCGGAATAATGTCTAAAAAAGAGATTTTCCTCAGTTCACAGATTTTAACTTTCAATAAAACCTTAAATAAACTCAAAAACTATTGATTTCCCGGAGTTTTATTAAATAAGGCTTTGAAAGAGAATCTCTGAATAGCTTTTTAAATATAAAGACATTTAGTTTAGATTTTCAAATGAATACCGAATTTCTTAAATTTGAATAATGAGATCAAAGATGGATAACGAATAGCCATCCAGTTAAATGAAAACTCAATTACCTTGTAGTTTTCTTCGATGAAATCTGGAAGTATTTGTAAAATTAGTTATCAATTAAAAATTTTAAAAATGAATTGGAAAATACCTTGGACTTCCAAGAAAGCTATTTTTAAGTGTGTTGAGTCGCGATTTCCAATAAGGTTGTGATAGAGGAGAACCGGGAGGTGTTTCTAATAGTTCATCTGAATTGTTGGGCGTTCGATGTGGTTTCGGTGTATTGACCGGAGATACTAATAAATTATTGACCGAACAATTGGTTCTTCTATTTGTCATTCGCCTGTGATTTGGTGTACAGTTTATATAGACTTTTGTCGAAGAATTGATTCTATCAATGAATTTGAGAAAAAATATTCAATTAATAGATTCGTAACACAATTGTCATCAATTGAATTAAACTCAAGTAAGACTAACCCATAGGGAAATCTTCGTGGAGTAATGGGTGAGCCTTCGGCTAATATTTCTGGGGCATGTCTGGCCGTCGCGGAATTGGGTCTGACGTCAACTCTTTTTCGGGGCGGATCCGCTTTAATCACAAACAAATTAGTTTGTTTCGAATGCTCAGAAGATTTGAGTAATGGAGTCCTACCCGATTCCGATCTGTTCCTTATAATAGACTCAGTTTCATCTTCAAAACAGGGCCGACGTCTTTTCCGATCCAATAGTAAGAAATATATTACTTTTTCTGTGTTATGACTTGTGTTTGCAAACAAACCAAAGGGAAAGTTAGGAAAGAAAAGAGAGAATAAGTCAAATAGAAAGATATTCGCCCAAAAAGATATTCAGTGACTGGTATTGAAGGCTCACTTTGTGCACAATAAGTCCCTTAAAAGCTTTTCCTTGTCTTTAAAACAACCCAAAGATGTCATATTCGTTAAAACGTCGGGATCGACGTCATCGGCCGACGGAATTATATGAGTCTATAAAACGAATAAATTATAATTTTAGACCATTTTTATTGGAAAACTGTTGAATATACAAATCAAATGAAAAATGAATGTAAAACATGACACTCGAAGACACTCTCATTTAATTCTTTCCCTTCAATGAATACATAAATAAACTGATCAAGAGAACATTCTTTCAAATCATCACTCAGTCATTCATTTAAACAGAAATCAAATTTACAACGTTTTATACTTATTCATCTAATTTAGTGATGACCAAGGAAAGTTAGTCTCTTACAAATTCTCAATGTTCAAAAAAATGTGTCGGTTTACCTACTTCCAGTATTAAATAATTTTATAAAAGAAAATAGCAATGTTTATCAAAATTGTCAACCAAATCAATTACTGAGTAAAATTGTAGAAGGTAAACCAAACCTTTGGCACCTAAGGGGCAAAGAGTTAACAGAGTCACTTAACCTTCACTGATTTTCTGCTCAAATGATTCGTTTATATTTTTGTAACGGAATTAATCGCATTCTTTAAACAGACAATTGCATTGTTCAATTTATTCGATATTATCAGAGAATAACATGTAATACCTGAACCACTTCTTTCATGGGCAGTTCCAGTTCCAGTTCACTTTTGCTTCCCCTACAAATTATATTAGAGTTAATGATTAAACAAAAGGCACTTCTTATATCATATTTCAACTAATGGTTATATTTACTCACGTCGTAACCCAGGGGTGTCGGGTAACCATTATTAACTGTAAGAAAATCCATATCATTAAATGTGACCAAACTCACTTATTATTTATTAAATTTAATAATAAACTTGAAATTAGATTGAGCATATTTCATTCAGACATAAATGAGCACAATGATTAGTTTAATATTACATTGGTGTATTAATTTTTCATGCATAAAGTTTTGTTGTTGTGCACTGTTTACATTATTTGATCCAAGACTAGTTTCAGTAGCTTTCTCGCTATTTATTCGTCTTAGCTGTTGGTCGTATGGCAAACAACTGATGCAAATTGCTTATTTGCCATCAGCCAAGTGAACAAGGTAGCGAGAAAGCTACCAAAACTAGTCTTGGATCAAATAATATTAACAGTGCTTGATTTACTTAATCGTAAAAAAAGTGAGTTCAATCTTACTAAAATTTTAAGAAATACTTTAAACAATTAAAAAAAATTAAGTGATTTGTGTTTGGAATAATCAAAGAGCAGGGATGTACAAAAGGGAATATCTTGAAATATCTCTCCTAGGTCGGAGATTTGTTAATTTATTTTCCCATGATTTGAAAAAAATTGTTCCATTAAACGTAGAGAACCATCCGTCCCCCTTGAAAATTACAATATTTTAGTAATGGCGACCATAAACCCCATATTACAATGTATTTTCTGTTTTTAAGACTTTAAGACTTTAAGACTTAAAACTTGATAAATTTGTGGCTTAATTGAGCAAATTTATGTTTAAAATTACCGGAAATAATCTCATTTAAGAACAAATTGGCCATTCCGGTCAACCAATTTGAAATATCCCCCTAGGTTTTTGTCTAAAAAATAAGTGCATCTCTTATAAAAAGTCAAACTCAAAGGCCTTTCATCGATATTATACTGTTTTTAATGAATTCTTTATAAAATTAATAAAAAATGTCACAATGTATGAGAAGTCTTATCTATGAGCCTATTCTTCAGCTGTAGTGACATATTTATTAGTCTACATAGTCTTTTGAAGAGTAGAGTAGAGCCCAAACATATGTAGAAGAGAATAATTGGTCGAAAAATATTTCCATTCTTATCACTGAAAGCAATTTTTGTGTCAAATAGTCTTTTACTTGAATACAATTTATTCTTCGCTCAGAGATGACTACAAAATTGCATTTTTCTCCATTTTTATATACATTTCATATTAAATATTGAATGTCTGACTGATTATTGTGTCCTCTGATATTAGTCCGAATAATATATTCTTTTATTGCAAACCTTTCTATTCGGTCGATGAGCTCTGATATCACACCATATTTCATGACATTTGAGTCCAGAGCTCAGAAATTTTGACCAAAATTCTAATGCAATTCTTTCTCTATTCTTATTCAAGATTTAAGTAACCCTCGAGTCTGTCGTTTCAATTTGAAAAGACGTCTTATTATTTGGAAAATACTCTATCATTCACTACAATAACAATGCGATGAACTCTTCGACGTTAACCCAATGGTAGGCATAAATTCAATACTGAGTTTACCATAGCTTTTAGAGGTAGGGAAGGCAACTGTAAAGTAGCCTTATATCCATCAATCTTTGCCAGACTTATTCTGTTTATATACTATTGTCTCGAAAAAAATTGTGAATCATTCGACACATTTTGTAAACAAAGTCGTGAAACAATGCATTACATTAACCCTATTCTCAAAACGACGCCAATATTTGTTATTACACCAAATTTTATGCAAAATATCATTGAATTCTGTTTTGTTTGTCTCATCTCTAATTCACTCAAAGGTTTTGAACGTTTCATTTGATTCAAAACAAGACTAATCATAAAGAGTGTCACAAAAAGACTACCATTAAGTCATTCGCACTTAAATTAATGACAAAAATTGTGAAAAAGAAAAATAAGAAATGATAAGAAACTGTGGGTTTGGAAACCAAAATAAATTGGTTGGACAGCATTGCCTGCGCTCTCAAATACAATGACTTAACTCATAGCGCTCTATGGTTTCCTGAATAATAACTCTCGGAATAAATTAATATTTTTCTCTTTCATAGGAGTAAAACAAATCAATAGCTATAATAACATCAGACCTGAGAAGGATCTCGAGTTTAACGCAAGAAAAACAATAGAAGTGATGGAAAGAATTAATTGAAAATAAATTTGTCAAAAGACTTTATATAACAAAATTAATCAGAAAGGAGCGCGTGGCAATTATTTTATTAAAAAAAATAGCTCACTTTTAAAATGTCATAAACATTGGTGGTGAAACTCATGAGAAGGAGAGGGAGGAATTTAGGGGGTAATTTTTCATAAATTTGTTTAGAGCAAGCTATTTTATTTATCCTAGATCCTAGTTAGATTAACATTAAACCGATTAAATCCTGTTTTAACGCAATTTTTATGTGATTTTATAAATTTTTTAGAAAAGGCTGTTATTATTTAAATATTTTTGAATGATTTCATTTTGGCGCTTTTTCCTTGAAAGATTTTCAAGTTCTAGAAGGAGGACAGGGCAAATTTGGACTTTTAGAATGGTTTTGTGCTAACCATCACTGAACATAAATAAACTATAAATTAGTGCATAAATTGTTTTCCATTAATTTTCTTATTAACAAAGAGATTAAATAAAAGATTGTCTGTATTTTTTATTCAAATTTTAGTGCTTTTTATTAAAATGGTTCTTATTTTATATATTTTATTTGTCAAAGGAAGAGTTGCCAAGACAAATTAAAGTATACAAAATCTGAATAAATATTTTATTAGAAAAGTCTCTGAACAAAAAACATTTGCATAGAGTTCAATCTCAAACACAACACAATCTTCGCAATGAATAAAATGTGTTTTTAAGTTCATGTCTTAAACTTAAGAAATCAATAGGAGGTGGAGAGAGGCGGGTGAGAAAGAGAGAGGGAGAGAGGGAGGGAGAGAGGGAGAGAGAGAGATAGGGAGAGGGAGGGAGAGAGAGAGAGGGAGAGAGGGAGGGAGGGAGAGAGGATTTAGAGTTTATTGAAGTGAAGGAAAACATAACGACTTTTAAAAAGTATGAAAAGAGTGCATAAATTGAATTCAGATCAAAGATAGCATTGAATTTTGAAGTATCGATACTTACGGTAATGCGTTTATTGGCGTTCACTTCGATCATTCCGCGGAGGAGGTCCTGACATTCCGGTGGCACGAAGTGTGGAATATGGAAAACCCCTCTTTTGACTTTTTCAAGCAGTTGTCTCAGGTTATCGTCATCGAACGGTAAGGCACCCTATGGTTCACAACAAGCAAACACTTCTTTAATATTCAGTTGACATCCATTTTAGTGCTTTCTCTAAATCAAGAATGTGCAAGGTCCTTAGGGGGATATAGGGAAGGGGTATTCTCGAAAGGAAAAAAAGCCTCTTTGTTCTTAAATACGTTTATTTGCAGAAATTTAAAGGGTTAGCTTAATTAAGCCACAATTAATCTATCATTCAAGTTGCAGGACTAAATTTTGTAAAATTCGAAACAAAATGGCCGATATTTTGACCTCCATTGCATGTTTCTTTTCCCAGCTCTGATAAGGTATCTCCCCTTTAGGTCCAATTTTCAAACCTAGGGGAATTTGACAGGAAGTCCCCCACCCCTTGCACATCTCTACTCTAAATATTGTGTCAAAACTACTATTGTTTTACTGAATGTTATACTGAATAATATATGAATTGCAGTAAAATTAATGAAATTATTTGATCTTTTTATATTAGTCTCACCACTAAAAGAGCATAGAGTATAACACCGACAGACCAAACATCTGGAAAGTGACAAAAAAATATTATAAGTCTTGATATTTAATGTTGTTTTGAATTGATTAAAGTGAGTCACATTGAAAATAAATAGAAATGCAATTCCTCTACAATTTACGCGATTCTCTAAAAATCATTTCTTTGGGAAAAGAAATCAATATTAATGACAATTCAAATAAAATTATTGAAATTCTTATCATTCAAATGAAAAAAGCAATCATTTCTATATTATAATCAGTTGAAAGTAGTTAATTGAATAGCCATTCAAAACATTGCGGAACTCAACTAATTAGGTTTAATTGAAATAAATCTGATTTCTAGATTAGAAATCACTAGAATAGCAAATATTCAAATTCTTATTATTTATTCACAACAATCAAGGATAAGATAAGGAAATGGGTGTACTTTTAATCAAATGGATATTTTTCAGAATTTTAATCAGGAAAAGTTAGGTTAAGCCTGAGCTTCATTTCATCACAACAGTAGTGGTAAAAATCGATAGACAGTGAATGTGACTCAATGTATGAATTATTAAACAAAAAACATTAAAGTAAAATATATTTGCTTTTAGAGTAATCAATATGAGGGCTCACCTGCTTGACGACCGTCGTATTTCTCGCCCTAAATGTTAACAAAATCGAGAAGAAATTTGTTATTTAATGGCAAAGACAGTGATTGCTATTGTTATTAGAGTTTACAAAAAATTAAGTGATTTTCAAAAAAAATATCCCAATTTCGTGACACAAATCAAAGTAAAATCAATTTAATAGAATGAAACAAAAACAAAAAACTATATGTTGTATTGAAAAGAAATGTTCTTATCAATTATTTGTATCAAATTTGCCATAGATTATTGAGAATTCCCAAAATTATGGCTTTGAATCAGTTTATCTTTCGATTTTTCTTTTAGGAATAATTCAGTTTTCGAACCGAATCATTCTTTTCATTTGAATTTTGTGCACAATATTATTAAATTTGAACAAAAGTCTATCTACTATTCAATTCTCAATTACTCTGAAGTTTATTCAATTTTTAAAAATGAAAGCTTCACTAATGAAATGCAAAATATATTTATCTTTTGAATAAAAATCAAATTTTTTTTATTATAACTCATAGTTTGTATTACGGATTAAAAATAATTTTTCATTTAAATTACATTAAAAGAGAGATTTTTGAATTTAAACCAAAAACATTTCATTGTTGACATAATTCTTATCGTTTTCTTAGTTATTGTAATTTTTGAGTTAATCTGAAAACCAAACAAATGTCTCATTTCTTAAAAGGATAGAATTTTGATAAAAGAATATTATTAAAATGTTACTTAAGTGCCCCTGAATGGGCCCGTGGTCAATTGTCAAATTTTCAGTTTTTTAACTTTTCAGATTGCTATTGGACCAAATCAAACAAGTCAAATTGAGAGGTAATTCGGTATACTATTCTAAATGTTTCTTTAAATTCCTCTAAAATAATCGATGGATCAAGCACAAGTCTATGTAAAACAGAGATGGCCAATAGGGGGCTGCTTCCCCCCCCGTAAACTGAAAATACTCCATACCCACCAACCCCTCGGATCCGGCGAGCGAAGCCAGCCGATCATATTTTGGGCAAATTTTAGGATTTTTGTATAATGTTAGCCAAAAATTAGACATTTTTGCAAACGGCGGTCAGAAAATTCGCCATTTTGTTCTTTATTCGAAGGAATTAAGCCTTTAAACTTGCAGAATAGTTTTATTATAGCAATATAAGGCTAATTTATGCTTAAAACACTGGAAATAAGCCCATTTTAAAAGAAAATGGCCGTTTCCTGCGCTACTTCCGTCCTCCATTACCCAGCTCATATACCCAGGACTTTTGGCAAAATACCATTCCCCAACCCCTCTAAAAAAATTTCATTGGCCATCTCTGATGTAAAACAAAATTCAACGGACAAGTATTAACGTAGATTTGCAACATTTTATTTCAGTTGTATTTATATTGCGTTAAAGTTTTTTGAAAGTTAATTTTAGTGTCGATCCTTCCGGTATAGTACTTTCCCCATTCAACCTTTAGATTAACTCACATGAATGAAAGGTTAAGATAGAATTGAAATTAAGCCCTGTTCAAATAAAAGCAGGATGTTTAAAGGAAACGTTATATCGATTTATGTTTGAAGAACAGATTCGTAAGTTTATTAAAATTTTTGTGAATATTATGAAAATATGCTAATCATATATCGTGACTGACAGCACACAAAACCCATAAAATAACGTTTCTTTGACTTTTGCCAGAAAACCGCTTTCAATATATAAAAAAATGTTATTATTTTGCACAAAATTATTGCAAAAACAGATTTGCTTTTTATATAAATGCAGTGTTGAATGCAATATGTTCTTCAATGCACTCTAGGATTCAATATTTGATAAATCAAAAGATGATTGAAAGTGATATTATGTGTGGGATGAAAGCAGGGACGGCCAAAACAAGCAAAGGCTAAAACAAGTAATTACTGTCCTTTAGAGCTCCATGGCTTCTCAGCAAAATATCAATTAATTCCTAATTACCATCTTATTCAAGTTTTAAGACTAATTTCTTGGAATAAGGAACTAATGACCTCATTTGGCCGCCATTGGCGCAAACAACATGACGAGTGCCTAGAGCGCATACTGATTTTAAGGCTATTGTGAAAATACTGCTTTTGGCCATCCCTGAATAAAATTGATTGAGGACTTACTCTTATTATCTCAGGCGACGCGTAATGAGGACTACCGCACGACGTCTCTAACATTGAGCCTTCAATTTGGAGGGAAGCCATTCCGAAATCGGCGATTTTTATATTATTTTTCTCATCCAAAAGTAAATTTTCTGGTTTCAGGTCTCTATGACTGTAATCAGGAAAAGAATTAAATATATATTTTGTTCACGAAGTGAAGTCTACCCTTTTAATTTAATCAATCAAAATTTGATTGATTATTTAACTCTAATTCTGTCACTATTTTCAAAAAACAAGACTTAATTTGATTAATTCAAATGTACTCAAAGCTATTTTTGAAAAAAATTAGGCCCAAAATCGATCAGAAAATCATTTATCAATTTTTTTATCCAATCTTAAAGTGAAACTCAGATCAGTCTTATATGAGGTTTAATGCGATCGAAGAACGAATCGATTTTTGCAAAAATCTTGTGTTATTTGGTTTGCAAAACAACCATTAAATTTGTCAATTTATATGATTAGTAAATAATTTATGTTATAATATAGAAATTGATTCATAGCAAGGGCTCAGAACAATCAAATAAATGATATCTCATTCTGACATACGTTCCGTAGAGGTCATGACTAACACTAAATTGGTTGACCTCATGGGGAGAGAGTGTGGCCGATGAATAAATGTATGAATTTCTAGTTAAATATTTATCAACACAGAGGCTGTAATATTAGAGCTGAGGAAGGAATCAGCTCTTGTAACATATTTTGGCAAAAAAACAAAAGATTGAAAATTCGAGCGAAAAGTAATAAATGTTGTTTTTGTTTGTGTGTCAAATGGAAGACATACCAAATGGAATGACTGTGACAGAAGTCGAGGGCAGATATTATTTGTCTGAAGAAACGACGCGCCTCTTTGGGGGTCAGTCTTCCCTTCTTAACCAAATAATCGAATAGTTCTCCGCCACAGACGTGTTCTAGAATTAGATATCTGTCGGCAAAAAGCAAATTAATTATTGAAAAAATATACTAATAATCAAAATGTTCTTTGCTTTCGACGAATATGAGATTCGAAAACATAGAATGTGTTATCGATTTCAATCAGACAAATGTATTGATACTCACAAATATTTCTTATTTTCATAGACATCGTAGAGTCCCAATACATGAGGGTGTTCTATCAATTTCATAATTGCTATTTCTCTCTCCACCTGAAAAACAAATCCATGTCAGTTTTAAGTTCCTTTTTTGCTCAACAAAAGTAAATAAAGTGTTTTCATCACTGATTGTAGAGATTGTGAATTTGATTCTTACAAAAACCTTTTTTCCGATATTTAAAACTAAACACAGTTTAGAAATGCTTTTAAAACTATTATTTGTTTTCAACTGAAAGCTTACTTCCTTTCAATGCTCCGGTGCTTTGCAGACATTTAGTAAATATTCAACGATTATACATTCACCGACAACTTGGTCAAATGTCAAACACAATTCAACGATAAAATTGAAATGAAATTGGGTTTTAAGCGATTTATAAATTTTCACATCTCTTTAAAAGTTTTCTAAACCTCCATAAAACACCTTCAAAATGATTTTGTTTATTCATATAATATTTTAACGATTTAACAATAAGTCTAATGGCTTTTCAAATTGTTTGTTGTATTTGATAGAAGCCTTGAATTGTTTATTTGAGAAAAAAGATTTAGCGTTAGTCAGAATGAAACAGAAACTGTTTTCCAGAGTTTGTCTATTGAATTGGAAAATAAATAAAATCTCGACCAAATTCTAAACATAATTCTTGATTTTCGTCTTGTATTGACTTTCATGACTTGAAAATAAAATACTTTCAAAAAATTGTCAACAAATTTAAACAATCATTCAATAGATTTTCGTTTTGACTCTCTTTTTGCGATTATAAAAATATGAATACAAATAAGCAACGATTTTTAAAAAATAAAATTTTTGCTTGGTTAATAATTTGAACTTGAATTTGAATAAAATAATTGTATTAAGTAATTTTCAGATCAATAACATTGATTGAGTTCATGAAAATATTTTATGATATTAGTTTTGAAATAAATGATTGTCTTTTAGGTCAATAACATTATCAATAATCTGGTGAATGGAATCCTCACGTAATCATAATTCTTGTGTTCTGTCCGCCGAT
Source organism: Euzetes globulus (assembly GCA_034695525.1). Lineage (NCBI taxonomy): Eukaryota > Metazoa > Arthropoda > Arachnida > Sarcoptiformes > Euzetidae > Euzetes > Euzetes globulus. Next base: position 26,458 of record JAQIWP010000276.1, read on the forward strand.
AACTATATATTCGCGTGTTTTCTATACTTTAATTTACGTTATGTTACCTCATATTCAATAGTTTGCTGTCAAATATCGACGGCTTATAGCGATAACCAAAATTCTTATATTACTTTTGCATCGCATGAGAGCCATAAGAAAACTACGAACAATAAAGCACTAAAACACAAACACATATATTAGGGGAACGCCATCCGAGGGCACAACAAATGGCGCACATCAACCGATTATCTGTGAGAACATTAAGAAGAAATTATTGCCAAATCTGTGTTTATTATATTGTTTGCCAATTGTTTTTAATGCACTGTAACTCAAACTCTGACAAATGCTTTAATCTAATAATCATTTGTGAACTTATTGTCAGTAGTTTTCAATTAACAGTTCAATGATTCCCAGTTTTGTTGAATTAAGGGTCTTCCAACGTGGTGACCCCTGGGTTTTAAGCATTATAAAATGTGGATATTTTACCGACACATTTGGTTTTCTATTATTTAATTTTGACTTAATTCAAGTTAGAAATATAAAATGCTTTTTCAATTCAATACTTCTTAAAATTTCGATTCTACTAAAAAATCGATTCTCTCTCTCTCTCTCTCTCTCTCTCTCTCTCTCTCCCCCTCTCCTTCGCTCTCGTTCTCTCTATCACCCCCTCTCTCTCTATCTCCCTCTCCTTCTCTCACCCATACATATACTCATTCACTGACTCACTCAGTCATTCTCTCCCCTTAAAGGCAAGAATAAGAGGACAGATATTGTTTATCTGTTGCCTTAAACACTAGAATAGATATTTAGGTTATTTTCCTGGATTTAGGTTTCGATGAAATGATGGGAACAATAGATATTGATTTGGTTGTATCGCATGGAACAGATCTCTGGCCTCAAGCCATTTGATTGTTGTGTTGAAGAACTTGCTTTCAGTTCTAATATTAAATTATATGAAAGGCTGAACACATTTTCAACTCTCTATGACTTGAATCTAAAATGTCAATAACTGAAGAGGATTTACTTATTGGTAGCCATGGTATACATTATATATGCAATTGGTTTTGACCCTTCACAACTCATCCATTGCCATCACTTCACAAGTGAACGAAAATATTTGAGTTAAAACTCAGTTTATCCAAACATTTTCATATGAGTTTTTATTTTCATTAGAGATGTTGTGAGGATAAACTGAAAATTTCTAGCAAATAGCTTCAGGGACACAATAATTTGTTAAAATGTAAACAATTGAAAATACAAATGACTATCATTTTCATTAAAGATCTCAAAATTGCCGGTCTATTAAATCAAAAGATTATTATTGATTTAATGGTTGGAAATGGAGTGTAAGGAAACGAAGTGCATATCTCTCTTCTCAGTTTATTTCAAAGAAAAGATCGTTTGAGAGTTTGAGTATATAATCCCGAAAACAAAGGACTAGTGAGGGCTTTAACATCAGTAATGTAGAGAATTCTGATCAAACACTGAGTCAGAGAAGTCAGACATTCCTTTCGGATCGGCTGCAAGTGATAGTGAACTTGAGTTCATTTGATTGCTGGCGAAGAGGAATGTTTGGAATAATTTTTTAGTTTTAATACATTATTTGAGATGAAAGAAAACTATGTGACTCTTGGAAGTGATTCCAATGATTTATGGCATTCAGTTTTTGTGTTAGAAATTTATTTTATAACAAAAGAGCAAAACATTGGCGCAAATCGAAAGGCAGTACCCAATAGTCCATCCGATGAATAAAGAATTGTGCAAAACTACAAACATGTATCTGTATCTGTGCACACACTATGATAATAGTTATGAAAATATATGGTGTGTGGGGCTGTGCTGCGGAGGAAGTGCTATCACATGTTTGGCTAACTTTTATTACACTCGAAAAACATCAATTCAATTGAAATGTAGAGAAAACACAGAAATTCTTTTGAATTAATAGGTTTTTGTGAATAATAGTCACAAATAGAGTTATAAATAATAATAAATAGATATAAACATTTGAGATAATAATAATAATGATTGAAATGAATCGTAAATGTGGTCGAAATTGACTTACTTTGTCAAACATTTGCAACTATTACAAATAACTTTTATCTAATAATTTCAGTTCCTTACGTTTATTCAATGTTCTAATGAGTTGATGTCAACATAAAAAGTATGTAAGGCTATTTATAAATTATAACTATTTCTACGTTCATAGACATCATTATTGCAAATAATAATTTCATAAAAACTCCGTTATATAGTGAAAGGCTCTAAATTGTGAAAAACATGTCCTAAATAGTCAATTTCGAGCCAATTTCTCTTTGAAAACTTAGCAAAGAGGAATGTGGCAACAATAACAAATCAGAAATATAAGCACTCCTGCCAAAGCCAAGTCTCAGATGTAAAAAAGGTATTGTGAATGGTGGTTTGCCCAACCATCACATATACTACAATCCATACTTGAAATAACGGAATCAGCGGTGCAGCGAAAATCTGTTCCTTAAATCGAGTTTCCGTTAAATTGTGGTCCCTTATTTCGAGGATGGATTGTATATATTTTGTAATTGTAATAAATGAACTATTTAATATTTGTATTTATAGTTTTTGGAAAAGAGATGATTCAGATTTTCAAATTTGGTTTGACATTTGACTGAAAAGGAGTGAAATATTTGATATTTAAAACTATTTTTTTCAATTTTTTGTCATATTCTTTATCGAACATAACTTTTCTGTACTTTTAAGTGAACCGAAAAATACATTTTCTTTTCAATATAAATGTTTGGCCATAAAAATAGAAAGTTGTGGTCCTTTTGTTTGGTTTGTCATTTTTTATCGTTATGTGTCTGAGCCATACGTCGAACATGACTTACCTTCTGGAGTACACTTTCTGAAAGTTTTTCCCTGTTGACAATCTTGACGGCCACCTTCTTGCCGGTCACACAATGAACGCCCAGTTTTACTAAACCTAAAATGTGGTCAAAAAGCAATCAATCTTTAAATTATCTAAAAATATATATTTATCTAAAAGACAGATACTTTCATAGAATCCATTCATTTGGGAGAAGAGCTTCACATACGCTATTGTCAGGAAAAAGTGCATTTCAAACATACATTTATTAAAAGCATTTATAATAAACGCGGCCATAAATCTAACATCAATTTCGGATAATTGAGACACTAATTAGTTCTCAGCTTTTAAGAGATTATTGTTTGAATTTTTAAAGACAAGTCAGCAAAATATTTGTCGACTTTATGACTAAAATTAAGTTCTCGAGTAAAAGCACAATAAAGACAGCGAAGCGACCAATAAATCATTTAATTATTTGGAGGATAAGTTCGTTGAACACAGAAATGAATAGAAACTGATTTCGGCATTTTATGTGAACTCAAAGCCAGTAAAAAGTGAAAGATATCTATAATTGAAGGAAAAGTCATTTTTGTTGTGCTTTTAATGAAACCCTTGAGTAGAGTAAAGTAGTAAACATCGGATGTAAAAAAGAAAAACATTTATTTTATTATATAAAAGAAGCGAAAATACAACAAAAAATCTAAAAAAGCGTTAATATTCTTCTAACATATTCTGCAAATTTTGGGCTAAAAATATTCTTTATGCGAATATTACAATATTACAGATACAGTGCAAGCCCATTATAGCCCTTTGGTGACCCCTGATTATAGTCAAACTGTCGGGTCAGAAAAAATAGTTGACTTTAATGGATTGTTGACAATAAACGTATTTTAAGCATAATATTTAAAGTTCATTATTGTCAACAATCCATTATAGTCAACTATTTTTTCTGAC